>JAIVFH010000067.1:0-195288 GCA_025765595.1 Obelidium mucronatum | reverse complement strand
AGCACATCAATATTCGATACCACTATATCCGCGAACTGGTCAATTTAAAACAAGTCAAGGTCACTTGGATCAAGACCGCTGACCAGCCAGCCGATTTACTCACCAAGTGTCTTGGACGCGATCAATTCAAGAAACTTCGTGCCCGATTCGGCATGATGTCTCTTACCGCGATTACAATTTAAACTATTTACGACTCAAGATTGACTTCCGCGATACGCATTGGGGCTAGTCGTGATTTGCCCCTCATAATGCTAAGTCAATTCTATTCAATTCAATTCTATTTCGATTCTAGAACCTAGAAAACTTCAATATTTTAAACATACAACTCATATAGAACAATCCAACTATTTATTCAAGTTCAAAAGTATACAAGAAAACCAACCACTTCGCTCAATGGTCAGAGCTCAAGTCTGCTACCAAGACAACCCAGGTTCAAGACCTGCTCTGCGCACTTGTTCGATTATTACATATCCGCCTATGAAGGTTTCACTTTATCCTTGCTTCGCCATTTTAATGGTTGAGCGAGGGACGAGTGTTTTAGTCAGTAAGAATCTGACACAGGGTGTAATAACGCAAGACCGCACAGAAAGACACAACTCTCAAGCAATTCACACGATCAAGGGGAAGGCACCATCACGTGACAATCACATGACCTTCGCCGAACCCGAATTAATCACCAAGCCTTAATCAATCATTGGCAATTAATCAAGTCACATTCATGTCACATGATCCAAGTCTGATCGTTGTTCAATTCATTCTTTATTCAATCATGTTCGCTTGAGGGGAAGTGTTGGAGGCACATGAAACTCATGTTGCAAGCTCCATGTTTGGGAATAAAGTTTAAGAATTCTCTCCAAAATCTCTCTAGTGTCCACAACGATCAGCTCACCTGTCTACAGAACCAGCACCGCTTCCAGTCCCTCTACAACACATTGATTGACTAATCTATATTAATATTATTTATTTATTCTGGAATGCACAATCAAAAGAAATAACAGATTTTTTTTTATAGCGGTTTATTCTCCTCACTCCATTGTTTAAAATAAAGTATGTCGCTGCTGTTTCCAACCTCGCCACGGAGCAAACCCTCCAGCCTTGTGCAGGCGGCAGACTTGATTTTCCAACTCCTTCCTCAGCTCCCAATCCCCCCTCCCATCCCCCAGCTCACCAGGAGCTACCACCAGTAGAAGCCTTGGGGGCCTCATTAAAAACCCCTGTGGGGAAAAGAGTGCCCCCATCCAGCCTCCCTTCCTCCATCTTGTGTCTTGCTTGCTTGTCTTGTTCCTGAGGTCTCTGGCTGAGATCCTCCCATTCGTCCGGGTCGCTGTCGTCCTGGCTTGTTGTCCATTCCATCATTCCTCCGTCTAATGTGCTTGGTGCCCTTGCTGCTTCTGTTTCTTGGTAGGTTTTCATTGTTGCTGGTTTTCTAGACTGGTTGCGCCTATGTCTTCTCAGGTCTTTTCTTGGGCGTGTCTTCCTTGGTTTTGGGTTTGGTTTGCTGCTGTCAGGGCTCCTTTTTGGGCTCTCTATTGGTTCTTCAGTTTCAATCCATTCTGTTTCTTGCGGTGAGTTGCTCTCGTAAGCCTCTCTCGCGGCTTTTGAGATTTCTATCATCCCAGGCCTGAGGATTTGTTTTCCGGTTTTGTGGTCATACCACATTTCAATGGCTCTTGCCCTTTTCTCATATTTGTTATTGTGTGTGTGGAATCCAAACTCGTCTGGGTTGCTGTCCATGCTTTGGTTGCAGACGAGGCACCATTTTCCTGATATTCTTTTTTGCCGTTTAGTCGGGCTTTTCTCTGGGATTACTTCCGGTCCTGGGTTGTGTTGTGTTTCTTCAGTGGGTTCTTCGTCTTCCTCTAGCATTTCCTCTTCTGCTTCCTTCCTTTTCCAGTTTGCCCTTTTTGCGGATTTCTTGGTGGTTGCAGTTATTGGGGGTGTTTGTTCTAGTTCCCATTTGACTGTTTTGTCGCATCGCTCTTTCCACATTTCTCTGGCCGCTTTAGTCACGTTTTTCATTGCATTGATGATTATGGTTCTTGTTTTTTGGGCAGTTAGGCCGCATACGGTTGTGAGAATTTCTTTAAGTACTTCTGGGGCCGCCCCTTCTAAAATAGCTTCAGCTCTTAGGTTGTTTACTTTTTTCTGCCATTTCCCCTGGTATTCTCCCTCGGGTTTTGTGTCCTTGAGGTGGTGTTGCTATGGTCTGGCCCATTTTGTGAGGTCCTTTGTCCATCCTTCTTTCTTTTCGTTGCCTCCTCCATTGTCGCATCCACTTGCAACCTCCTTGATGAAGTTGTTTAGGTTTCTGTCCTTTTTGCCTCAAACGCTTTGCATTTCATGATGTGGGAGTTTGTTTCCTCTTCTTGGTTGTCCCAGCACCTGCAATTCCCGTTTGGGTATATGTGTGGGTACCTTTGTTTCATTACTGACTGTGTTGGTCTGAGGTGGTGTAGTGCTTGTACATTGTATCTGATTGCGGCAGATTCCCCCGTGGATGTGTAGGGGGTTGTGGGTTTGCGGCCACAAGTTACTGTTGTTATTGTCATGTCAAGGTCGATGTTGTCGAGGTAGCCTTTGATGTGTCTAAATGAGTGCTGCTCTTGCCATCCCAGGTATGAGTGTATTTTGTTGATAGTCTTGAGGTTTTCCCATACTTGCCCCTCAATGAGGCTGTCTCCAGCTTTTGCCATGAATCGTATGAGAGATTGGGCTCCTGTTTTAAGGTTGATTACCTCTGCGGAGTTCCCCATGTTTGCGTTCTTGTCTGCTTTGTCATTTCCTGTTTTGTCCTTTCCAGAGATTTTGGAGTGTCCTTCTACCTTAGTGAATTGGAAGAGCCTCCCTACTTTACTATAGTCTTTTACGATTTGGGCCATCATTGCCACTTGTAGCATGCATGCTCTTCCCATAAGGTCTCTGGTGTTGATCTCTCCGTTGCTTTTTACTACGTCCTTGCCATCTTTTACCACGGCTGCGTTGTCGATCTTGATAATGGTGAGTCCTTTTTTTGCTCCTATCATCCCTGTGATTGCCCCCATGGCTTCTGGTAGTTTGGATGATGACCATCCAGTTACTTTTGCACACCATTCTCGTCCTCTATTGGCCCCTTCAGTGCATATCCCCCCTGTTCCCATGCTGTTTGTGTGTCTAGAGCCGTCTGTGTATATTGTGTCTGGCTTTGGGTCTGGGTTATCCTCCAATACACATGTTCCTATTGCCTTAAGTAGATTTTGGGAGCACAGGAGGTATGTTCCTGCTTTGTTTACATTTTCAATGTTTTCCTTTTCCAGTGGTGTCTTTTCCAGCTTTTTAGGCTCAGTTGTGGGGGTTCTGTTTGCAGTTTCCATTTCCGCCTCAGCCTCTCTTCTCATCATGTGTTCCTCTGCTTCTGTTTCTTCTGTTTCGTTTTGGTTAAGTCTTTGCCAGAAGTCTGTAATTGGTCGCTGAAAGGTTTCGGTTGCATATGGGTTTGGGTTGTTTACTTTTGCTCTTTCAAAGGGTGTTTGGTTTTCTTCACTCTGTCTTGTTTCCATATGTCTTTTTAGTTCTTCGTACCACCCGTATGATCTGTTGTCTTTTTTGTATCTCCTGATCAGGTCTTTTCTGTTCAGGAGTTTTCTGCCATCCCGGGAAGCTATTTGGTCAACAAACATGATGTTGTCTTTTTTGAGGTGTGGTCTGAATTTGTCGTATATAGCCCAGTTCCCAAGTGCTTCCCAGATTGTTGTGTTCCCTCCTTCAATTTTCCAAAGGTTTCTGTTTGTCCATTATCTTCATTTTTGTATTCAATGGGTTTGATTGACAGTTGGTCTTTTGCCATTCTGCACAGGAGTTGGCCCATGCTGTGTGTTCCCCTTTTAAGTGATGGTTGGAAGGGTTCTTGGAGGGGGCAATGGGGTAGTGCCAGGTCTTCTTGCAGGTTTTAATAGCCTGATTCGAGTTATTCTGCCCAGCAGTGTGTTTTCGTTGAGGCTGATAAGGAGGTTGTTTACTTTGTCTGCCGTGTAGTGGCGGTTCCAGTTCTCCAGGCCATATAGTGTTGGGTTTTCTAGGAGTGAGGTGGGTGTGCTTTGAGCCAGCCTTGCCTTCTGTTTTACCATTTTGAGGCACTTTTTATACCACTTGTCCACACAGTCTTCGCTGACTGTCATGGTTTTCCAGATGTATTGTACTTTTGCAAGGAGTACTGTGTTTACGATGGTGATGGCAGTGATTTCTGTTATCTCTTTTTTGGCGAGGAGGTTGCACATACTTGTGACAGTTTGGGTGATGAGTTGCTTCGATTCTTTGTGCTGGTTGTCTGCTGAGAACCAGTTGCCGAGGACTCTCTCGCTGTTATTGTTATTGATGATATTGTGATTTTGCTGCCGTCTGGCCATTTGAGGTGCTTGTGGTTCTCTTCTGGGTTTATTGCAATCATTGCCATCTTTTTTGTGTTGGATTTGATTGAGTTCAGTTCTTGGAATTCATATATTAGTGCAGCTTGCTTTTCGGCCTCCGTCCAGTTTCCAGCGAAGGCCCCTGTGTCATCCACAAATGCTTCCCCCGTGAGCCGCTCTTGTAGGGTCTGGCCGGTTGTAGTGCCGTCTAGGTTTATGCGAGTTGTGTGTTGGGCTTTTATTGTTATCCCTTCTGTTTCTTTGTCTAGAGTGCATAGCAGTGTGTCCCAGAAGATTCTCCATTCTAGGGGGGCCAGTACACTCCCCTGCTGTATCAGTGGTTCCGCATTTGAAGCCTTCTGTTGGTCCAAATGTGGTTAGTACTTTTACTGTCATGTGTTGTTGTGTGTCCCATTTCCATGCTGAGTATTTATATGGAATTTTCAGCCTCCTGTGGCTTCTCATTACTGCTGTGGGGCCAACACTGTCGAAGGCCTTTGCAATGTCATTAAATAGGAGGTATGCTGTCATGTTCCTTTCTTTACAGTACTCAATGATGGCATTAATCATTCGCAGGGAGGTTTCTGTTGACTCCCCTGGGAGGACGCTGAAGTTTCGGCCTGCCAGTACGTGTTTGTTATCCATTAGGATTTTCTTGAGCGGGTTGTACCAGATGGTTTCCATTAGTTTATACGGTATTTCAAGCAGGGCAATTGGCCTTGTTTTTAGGAGGTCTCCAGCCCACTCTTCTGATTTTGGGATTGGTCGGATGTTTCCCTTTGTCCAGGTTTCTGGTGTGAACATAAAGTCTTTGCATAGTTGGATGACTGTGCGGAAGTACTTGTATGCTTCAGTTCCCCCCATCAGCAGCATTTCCCTTGTAGTCCCTGATGGTCCTGGCGCCTTGTTTTTTCCCATTTGTCTGAGTGCTTCCATGATTTGGTCTGTTGTTATTTCTTTTTCTAGCTCGTCATATATTGCTGGGTCTATTGACTCTTTGGGCATGTATTCCTGTGCAAATGGTGATTCCAGGTCTATATCTTTGTTTCTCGTTGTTTGAAAACTTCCTTGAAGACCTTGTCTGTTTCCAGTTTGACTTCTTCTGGTTCAAATACTGTGCCGTCCTTGGTTCTAACCTTATCGATGTCTGAGTTTCCTCTCCCTCTGTCGAGGATTCTGTCAAACATTCTTTTTCTTTGGGTGCGGAACATCTCGTTTCTCTTTGCAATTGCTGTTCTTATTTGGTCAGCTGTTTGGGCCTTTTTCAGCAATATGGCTTTTCTTTCCACTTTATTTCGCTCTCCTCTCAGCCATTTGATGGTGTTATTTAGGTCTGTTTGGTCTGTTTCTGGTGGGGGTGTTTCCCAGTCATGTCTGATCTCGGTTGCCCTTCTCTTAATTTCGTCCCAGGTGTTTGCTTTTATTGGTCCCCTGTGCGCTTCAGTAATTGCTCCTCCCATTGTCTTGAATAGACTGTGCCACTTGGCAGATTCTGTTTCGCCTGGAGTTCTCCGGTCCCCCCCAAGGATTTTGCTGGGTAGTGTTTCCATTGCCAGTTTTTCAATTTCCTTTTGTGTTCTTTCTGCGTTTTGTCCCACTATTCCTCTCACTATTTCTCTTTCTTTTAGATCGCACAGTTTTTCGTTTGCTGATGGCGGGGTGCACTTAAGTGTCGAGTTTGCGAGTTCTGTGTGTTGTTGGATTCTATCAGGGTTACCAGCCAGTAACTGGAATCCTGCGCATTGCTCTTGTAACTCTGCTCTATTTTTTTCGTATATTTTTGCACATCCAACTTCAAATTCGTTGGACTATCTGTTATTTCTTTTGATTGTGCATTCCAGAATAAATAAATAATATTAATATAGATTAGTCAATCAATCTAATTTTATTTTATTTTGTTGTGGTTTATTATCATATTGTGTTGACTCTACCCGATTATTTTGTAAACCATACCAGCAGGGTGAAGCCATGGTAAAATTTCCACAAAACATACTGATGAAATCAAATCACCGCAAAGGTGGGCGAAGTCATGGCAAAATTTCTGGAAAGAAGCCAAGACCGGAAACCCAACCTGGAGTAAGAGTCATGAAATTTTTCTTTACAGATGCAATGACAAAACAGAAATGAAAGCAAGAAAGGACCCACCCAACCACCGAGAAGTCATAAAGGAAAAGTCATTAAGCCAATGAGTCACAAAGAGGCATTTAAAAAGGGCGAGACTTAAGTAAGTAAGGAAAGAAAGAACCAATGACAACAATGCAAGAAGCACAAGACGGGTTCAGCAGCGCGGTAACAGAAGAAGACTTTACTGCAGCCGTAGTGTTGATGACCAAAGTCCAGACCAAAGCAGCTGAAGCGCGAAGATTAATCAAAGAAGCAAGAGATGCGACGGCAGCTTACCAACTTCAGATCGAGAAGGCCAAGACAGACATCCCTTCCTATACGTCGCAGATTGCAGCAGTGGCCAAAGAAGCCTCGCCATCGACATCGGAGCGCACACTGCAATGACCAAAAGACAAACAATGATCCAGGCAAGATTAGCCTATGCGATGAAGTTAGTGGAAGATGAGATTGCATCAAAGACTATCCTGCAGAAAGCATCTACAGCGCTGCAGAGTCCTGCACAGTCTCCACAACAATCAGCCTTCTTTCAGGGAAACACGCCCAACCAGTTACCATTCCCCTTTCTACCACCACCACCACCTGCAAAGATCATGAAGCTCCCGAAAGAGCGAGCGCAATTCAAGCAGGGCGACGATGTGTTCCTGTTCATGGATAAATTTGAATGTACCATTAGCGAAGCAAATCCCAGCTAATATGAGGAGTTCCAGAAGTTATTGAAGCACTGTGTCGATGCTGGAACCGCGAAGAGACTAGAGAAATGCATGAATTTGGAAGAAGTGTCAACGCAGCTACTCGCAACAACCATCCAAATCGCTATCGAAGACGTCGACGAACAAATCTTCTTTGACCTATGCAGCAAAAAGATGAAGGAAAGCGAATCGGTAATCACCTTCAATAACCGCATCAACTCCCGCTTGAGAAAAACTTCAAAGAAAATCAGCAAACAGCAATACATGAACCTTCTTCCACAACACCTTCAAGACAGGATCAATATCAACGAAGTGGGTTCAACGGAGGAAGTAATGATGCTGGCGGAAAAGAAGGGGAGGACCGGAGCAGCACCAACAATGGAAAGACAACAGGAACAAAAACGACCACGACCAAACCCGGCACCAGTTGAAAGACGGCAAGCAACTGGATATCATAATCGGTAGGTGACGCAGCACCGGACGATCACAGCCACTAGATGTTGTATGGCTAAGAGGCAGCTTATGACTCTCAGGAGAAGGGGCGGTGGACGTCGCTCGCGCACGAGCTTACTTCCGCAGAAGTGACAAGGGTGAAGTATCGTGCACACGCACACTTCTCCACATGTTCGTCCCCTCTTCCGGTGAAGGACATTTCCTCCTATTTATACCTTCAGAACTCTGAAACACGGGGGTGTTTCCTAAGAACTCTAAGGCCATGCTCCGCACGCCTACAGATTCTAATGTTGGAGGCACATGAAACTCATGTTGCAAGCTCCATGTTTGGGAATAAAGTTTAAGAATTCTCTCCAAAATCTCTCTAGTGACCACAACGATCAGCTTACCTGTCTACAGAACCAGCACCGCTTCCAGTCCCTCTACAACAGATTAAGAGTACCAGCACTAAGTTGGCCGAAAGATGGACTTGAAGTTGACGCGCCACCTATAACTCAAGTCATCAATACATCAGCGTCACAGCAAATGGAAGAAGATGAAAATCACATGCCTTCAACTACTACTACTACCACTAAGAAGAAGCGACGGAAAGATAAAGCCGTTCCCGATTCTATCATCCATCAAAACATTCAACCGCAACTCCGCAAAGCCGAACGTACCCTACAATGGAAACATTCAGCAAAACCAACAAATACAACAACATCAAAAACAAAGTTCAGTTTACCTTCGAGGATTGACCCAGCTCCCGAAGATATTCTGGATTCAAATAACTACAATCAACTCTATGACGAAGTAAAGAGGACGTTCCGCACCGGGGGGGCCTGTGATGAGAACATGGTCTTGTCACAGCCAGTCGCAGTCCCCCCTGCAAATGATAAGTCATTAGAAGAATTCATTACATTATACAACAACACTGAAACACTTACCAGTATCAAGGAAACACCAAAACTCCTGTACCAGTTTCAGCCAACAAACATTAAGTTTGTCTTCGTCATTGATGGAGGTTGCCGAAAGACTTGCTTGAAGACCACGGATTATTTTGTCTCTTTTACTCCGTGTAGCCAAACCTCCGGTACCGCCGACGAAGATGGAACTCCACTTCAAATCACTGGAATTGGAGACGCAGTCATCATTCTAGAAAATGGATACGCGTTGTTAATCAAAGACGCGTGCCTCACTCCAAAGATAGTAACTCACCTCATTGGAACCAATGACCTTGAAGACGCTGGACTTCACTTCCAATCTTCAAGAGGACTTCCCGGTTACATCTTCAAGTCCCATCCATCATCAGACTTAGGACCGCATCAACCACTATTCCAATGCGTCAAACAAAATGGACTCCATTTTCTCCCAGTACGCAATCACCCCATCCCATCCAATCAGTCGCGTCAGTTCCATTCGCTACTTTCAGCCAAACTCCAGAATATGCGTCTAAGAGAATTAAGCAAAGGACAATTAGAAAGAGCTTTGCGTCAAATGTTAAACGACTTACTGGATTATGAACTTCGACACCAAATCTTTGGACATGCTAGCAACGCGAGACTCAGATACATGCAGCGTCATCATACTTCAAGCGACCTACATCCAATTCAATTTCCGCCCAAGCCAATGCCATGCGATTCCTGCGAAAATTGTAAAACGAATAAGCAACCATTTAAATCAGATCCGAAAAAGCATTTACCTGGTGAACAACTCGGATTTGACGTCGTTGAAATCAAACCGCCACACCTTGGAAAATATCCATACGCGCTTGTGATGAATGATTATGGTTCGAAGAGGTCTGACGTCGCGCTACTTGAACACAAAGATGAAGCATTAGTGTGGGCTATCCGACTTCATCAAAAGACAATAACAAAATATCAACTTACCACGAAACGGATGCGAATGGATCCAGGAGAACTAGGAAGATCTCCAGCATTCATGAAATATTGCGAACTCAACAACATTTCATTTGAGCCAGGAATACCGGAACAGCACCAAATGGATGGAGGACCCAAAAGGACAATTCAAACCTTGAGCAAGATGGCTAGGACTTTCCTATATCAATGCAAAGCGCCATTAGAATATTGGGGATACGCATTTGTGTTGGAGGCACATGAAACTCATGTTGCAAGCTCCATGTTTGGAAATAAAGTTTAAGAATTCTCTCCAAAATCTCTCTAGTGTCCACAACGATCAGCTCACCTGTCTACAGAACCAGCACCGCTTCCAGTCCCTCTACAACAGATTAAGAAGTCTTATTACTCAACATCTGTTAAATTTTCCTGTACCAATTAGTCAGGGAACCCTTAAAAAGCCGGAACGTTCAAGCATTTACTGTTACACAAGCACCTCAGCCGCTACTACCAAAGCCGCTACAGCTTCTAACTCTACTACAAACATCTAAATCTACTTATTAAAACCAGTTTATTCTGCTACAACAACTACAACCTTCTACTACTTGAAACACTTGAAACTCAACCAACCCCCAACTACTACGCCTCAAAATTTTTTCTGACTTCAACTAAAAATGACAACCAACAACAACTTGAAAACAACTTTTACGCTTGACCATGATAACATCAGCGATTTCCACCAGTGGGTTGATGACATTGAAGGTGTTGCAGCCCAACACAACGTTCTCCACACCATTCGTCTCGATCCAGAATCCCATGATGATAATGTCAACAACTACTTGGTCCCTTATGGTCCAAATGGCGCTATTACTGATGATCCACAGTTACTTGAACTTGCAGTCTGGGATAATCATGAAGACCCGAACGATCCATGGGTTCTTCAGCTGACCAATGTTCCCAATACTTGTCCAGGGTCATATGCGAATAACAAGATGATGCAACGTATCATCAAGTGGAATATCTCAGCTGACCTATTGAATATTTGTCAGCAAAACACCAAATGTGCACGTACCTGGATTCGAAACCTCCAGACCTACTACAATGCACAAACTAGGACCGATATGAAGGAAACCATCAAAGAGTGGATTACACTTCAACATCTGTCACATGAATCAATTAGTGAATACTACAATCGATTCTCAAATATTCTTACCAAAATGCGTGCTGACCCAACCAATGCCGCATTTCGTCCATTTGTCAATCTCCCTGAAGTCATCAACCATGTTATTGACGCACTCTATAAACAGTCTTTTGGTCATCAAATTCAAAGAATCAAAAGTCTTGATATGACAAACCTCAGTGATCTCTTGAAGGAACTTCTGGAAACTGAGAAGAACATCGGCTTCAAACCAAAGAAGACCGCTAGTGATTTTGCCTTGCTCCTTGGAAGTGGACAACCCAATGGAAGCAGCAACTTTAACTCCAATGGGACTGGGCGAGGAGGTTTCCGTGGACGTGGTAGAGGCCGTGGTCGCGGAAGCTACAACAACGCGAGCGGTCGTCCCGGACCTTATCCAGCTCAGAACACCCAGTGGAATCGTGGAGGCGGGAACTCTAATAGGGGAGGATACGTTAATCAGGGAAGACAATTTCCTGTTAATAGTAACCAACCCACTCACCGCTTACACGCCTTAGAGTTTACAACTCAACAACCTCCAAGTCCTTGCAAAACTTGCGGGGGCAATCACTTTCACGTTCAATGCTTCAAGTCCCAGGACTATGCATTCAACGCGCTACTTCCATTCCCTCAGGGGAAGCCGCTGCTGCCACCAAACAGGATCCGCAATGACATTGTCAAACATCCGCTGATCCAACAACTACTTTCAAAGCCGCAAAACACATTGTTCAACGCTCCTTTCGACAACTATCAATGGCAGCAACCCGTATACTATCAACAACAATCACTGATGGTTCCGCAACAACAACTCCCACTACCACCCGCTGCACAACAACAACCTACAGTTTCATTCCAGCAGCAACCTACAGTTATCAATGATCAGCAAACCATAAACACTATAAATACCCAGGCAAATAACTTAGCTTCTGGGTCTGGTACTATGGTTCCTGCGGGTTTTTACCGGGGCCAGCAATAAGTTGGCCGAAAGATGGACTTGAAGTTGACGCGCCACCTATAACTCAAGTCATCAATACATCAGCGTCACAACAAATGGAAGAAGAAGAAAATCAAATACCTTCAACTACTACTGCTACCACTAAGAAGAAGCGACGGAAACTCAAAGCCGTTCCTGATTCTATCATCCATCATAACATGCAACCGCAACTCCGCAAAGCTGAACGTACCCTACAATGGAAACAATCAGCAAAATCAACAAATACAACAACATCAAAAACAAAGTTCAGTTTACCTTCGAGGATTGACCCAGCTCCCAAAGATATTCTGGATCCAAATAACTACAATCAACTCTATGACGAAGTAAAGAGGGCGTTCCGCACCGGGGGGGCCTGTGATGAGAATATGGTCTTGTCACAGCCAGACGCAGTCCCCCCTGCGAATGATAAGTCATTAGAAGAATTCATTACATTATACAACAACACTGAAACACTTACCAGTATCAAGGAAACACCAAAACTCCTGTACCAGTTTCAGCCAACAAACACTAAGTTTGTCTTTGTCATTGATGGAGGTTGCCGAAAGACTTGCTTGAAGACCACGGATTATTTTGTCTCTTTTACTCCGTGTAGCCGAACCTCTGGTACCGCCGACGAAGATGGAACTCCACTTCAAATCACTGGAACTGGAGACGCAGTCATCATTCTAGAAAATGGATACGCGTTGTTAATCAAAGACGCGTGCCTCACTCCAAAGATAGTAACTCACCTCATTGGAACCAATGACCTTGAAGACGCTTGACTTCACTTTCAATCTTCAAGAGGACTTCCCGGTTACATCTTTAAGTCCCATCCATCATCAGACTTGGGACCGCATCAACCACTATTCCAATGTGTAAAGAGGAATGGACTCCACTTTCTTCCAGTACGCAATCATCCCATTCCATCCAATCAGTCGCGTCAGTTCCATTCCCTACTTTCAGCCAAACTTCAGAACATGCGTCTAAGGGAATTGAGCAAAGGACAGTTAGAAAGAGCATCGCGTCAAATGTTAAATGACTTACTGGATTATGAGCTCCGACATCGCATATTTGGACATGCCAGTGACGCGAGACTCAGATACATGCAGCGTCATCATACTTCAAGCGACCTACATCCAATTCCATTTCCGCCGAAGCCAATGCCATGCGATTCCTGCGAAAGTTGTAAAACAAATAAGCAACCATTTAAGTCAGATCCAAAGAAGCATTTACCTGGTGAACAACTCGGATTCGACGTTGTCGAAATCAAACCGCCACATCTCGGAAAATACCCATACGCGCTAGTAATGAACGATTATGGTTCGAAAAGATCTGACGTTGCGCTACTTGAACACAAAGATGAAGCCTTAGTTTGGGCTATTCGACTTCATCAAAAGACGATAACAAAATACCAACTTACCACAAAACGGATGCGAATGGACCCAGGAGAACTAGGAAGATCTCCAGCATTCATGAAATATTGTGAACTCAACAACATCTCATTCGAGCCAGGAATACCAGAGCAGCACCAAATGGATGGAGGACCCGAACGGACAATTCAAACCTTGAGCAAGATGGCCAGGACTTTCCTATATCAATGCAAAGCACCATGAACCAGCACCGCTTCCAGTCCCTCTACAACATCTAACACTCCCCCAGTTCTGAACAATAAACTGGACTTTATTTAAATAGACTTCAATTAAAGCTGCCTGTCTAGATAAACTCCCCCGATACAACATCCGAGCAAAGTATGGTCAACAACCGTCTAACTGTTTCTCAGTCGCTTCTCCTCGGAGAACACGTAAATATGTCATACCAGTACGTCTTCGATGACCGACAAAGATTTGGCAGACCAACGGCTTGGTTCCAATATCAGAATCGTTCAAAGGGCGGGGAATATCACACCTTCTTCGTAGAATTCCCGCACCTTCCAATACCTTCGGTTCATCCACTTGCTAGCTTCAGTTCTTTTGTTCTCTCGCACTCGCTCAACAAAAGCTGTATTGTCACTGAACATAGCCAAGGACGTTGTCACATCGATATTCAAATCTTTGCACAAATCCAGCAGGTATGGAACTTCCAGAGATCCTTGATAGAAAGCAACATGTTCGGCTGCAGTTTGATCCACAGTAACAAGTCCTTGCTTACAAGACCTCCACGAGACCGGAGATTTTCCCATAAACTTGAAAATCCAACAAGTTTGAGCTTTCCGGCTCGCACTGTCCGGTTCAGACGCGTCCGTTAATCCAACGAAATGGATCTGCTTTGGAACGGGATTCGGCGCACGATGATACACAATGCCCAAATCGTAAGTATGCTTCACATATTTCAGAATATGTTTGGCACCCTTCCAATGACGCAGAGTTGGCTTCCCGAGTGCACGTGCCCATAAGCTTACACTTAACGACATGTCCAATCGACTTACAACGCAAGGATACATAATACTACCAATTAGCGAATTGTAGTCATACTTTGACGCATCCAAGGGTTGTTCATCATCTCTTTGAACGGAATAATCAGCACTAGTCTCCATGGGGGTAGTGATCCCACTACACTTCTCCATCTTGAATCGTTTCAAGATACGCTCCATGTACTTTGCCTGATGCATGAAGATATAACTTCGATCTGACGCATATTCTAGTTCAAGTCCCAAATGATATTCACAATGGCCCTGATACTTGACGTCAACTTTTGACTTCAACGCAGCGACAATTGACTCCACAATCGATTTGTGACAAACAATCAGAATATCATCAACGTAAAATGCGACCCATATAGTAAATCCATCAACGACTTTGACGAATAAACAAGGATCCGCGAACGTTTGCAAGAAACCAAGTTCGACAAGGATTGAACATAACTTGCGATACCAAAGCAGACCAGCTTGCTTCAAGCCGTATAAGCCTTTGAGTAAACACCAAATTACTCCTTTCTTCTTGTAACTCGGGGGCGGTCGAACATAGACTATCACGTCCAGAACTCCATTCAAATACGCACCCAAAGCATCCGCTAGGAATAGACCGAGTCCAAACTAGGCAGCAGCCGCTATCAAGAACCGTAATGTAGTCATTTTGATTACCGGGGAATACCTCTCAACGAAATTAACCCCATAGCCTCGCACTACTACGCGCATCTTGAACTTCTCCACCTTACCCTCTGGCAAATCTTTCCCGTTCTTCACAGCGTAGATTTCCTGAGTGGGGAGTATCTTTGTTCCAGGAGGCACGTCACGCTCAAGCATTTCATTGTGTGTACCATAATTTGCTATATTCGCGTACTCTGCTCCGTGTCTTCTGCATCCAACCATTCTTTGACATTCCCCGTCAAGTATACATCTTTATGCCTTAAGGGAATCTTCCCATCCCAATCCAAGCCCACAGTCTTTGTGTACTCAGTAGCATTTGGGGACTCGCTTGACGCATTCAAGCAGTATACAAGAGTCGCCGGGTATTCAAAAATAGGAACAAACGACTGCGTAAGATGAATTAACAACCAAGTTACTAACTCAAATCGGATCTCTTCCTTTGATTACCTCTGCCTGACAGAACATAGCATGATAGCCTAGGTTCTCGGGAGAGTCCTCGTAATCCGATGAAGAATCCTCGTCTACTTCCTGAGAATCTTCGCTTTCGCCACCTGATTCCTCAGTACTCGATGCGCTTTCCGACCGCGTATCCTTTGCACGTTTACGTCGCGACTGACGGATAATGCTAGGACTCTCACTTCGCGTCAGGCTATCAGAATCTCCCTCCCCCTGTTCTTCAGGCAGGGCGACTTCTAATAAACTTCGCTTGCGCAGATTTACCGCTTGAGCTAACGTATCGTCTAACTCCGAGCGAAAATCTCTTTCTCCTTCTGCAGTAAGGACTTCCTGAGCTTCCTCCGGGAATTGCAACTCAGTACTCTTGTCTTCGACGCGTCCGGTCTTAGACTTCAACTTAGGAAACTCTGTTTCCATAAACGTACAATCTTGGAATCTGTGAAAACTCAGCATTCCATGATTGTTGATGCAACTTATAATCAACGGAGAGTGATGTCCAACGTAAATCTTTGTAGCTACATCCGCTGACAATTCTCCTTTCTTGCCCTTCTTGAAGACAGGCACAAGAACTTTACACCCAAAGACTCGATGATAACCTATCTCAGGTTTTATGCCATAATAGCGCAAGAACGGACTTTCCATGTCATTGTGCTGGTTTGGCCATAAATCACGTAAATCGTTAGCGACGATGGTTGCGTATCCCCAAAGCTCTTTGGAGAACGACGCGTGAATATGAATTGTCCGAGACACACTCTTCACATGACCAATAGTCCGCTCAGCGACTGCATCCATGTGTGGATAATCCACCACAATGGTCTCAACCATAATCCCTCTAACTTCGCAGAGTTCTATGAAGCGATTGTTGGTTGCAATTTCTCCGTTGTCCATCTGCAAAACACGAACTGGTCTTTGCATTGTCTGTTCAATTAAAGCCATCACTACTAATAGTTCGGCTAACGCATGCGACTTGCGTTGAAGTAACCTTAAGAAGGAAAAACGCGAGAAATCATCCACGACGATTAGAAAATAATGGTACACCTGACCGTTATAATAAAATCCGTCCGCGAATTTGCCAGTAACATTGGCATGTAACATTTCGCCTGGGCCAGTTGCCTTGATTACAGTCCAACGCGACTCTGAACCAACTTTGGCCAACTTAAACTTCCCAGTGACACATGACTTCAATCACGATTGACTTAAACTGGTCAGAATTAACTGAACCACGATAAATCATCGCCATCAAGTACTTCGCATTTGGGTGACCGAATCGTTGATGAATCAGACCTGAATCAACCTTGACCGTCACCGCGTTTGCGAAAACTCGATTTACAACCTCGAATTGCAACATCTTCAAACCAGAAGGTGCCAATTTCGCGTTGAATAAGACTTGACGCGTCTTCTTGTCAAAAAAACCGCTCCGCTCAAGTCCAACTTGTATTCCCAATCGCGATTGTTTGCAAGTATATCAACATCGGCAAATAAGGTAGTAGTACAATCCACAGATTAAATCGCGTCTTGAATTGTAATCCTATGTCCATTTATAACAAAATGAACAATGCCTTGCCTTGTACCCGTCAGGCAAGCGCCTTTCTTTGCGACGCCAATGTTGATCGATACCTCCTTGAAGGATTCAAACCAATCCACATTCGGAATCAACGTCTTGTTGCATCCAGGATCCAAGATCCCTTCGTAGAGTTGTGACATTTCTTTCAAAGTCTCTTAACAATACAATGGAAAACAACAATGCGACTTTACTTAAAAACAACAACAAAACAACCCAATCACAAACAACCAGAAAAACTGAATTTTAAGAAGAAAGGAACAATAAACATTCAAGCGTTTCTGAGAGTCCATTCCCAGGCGTCCAACCGACATGTTTAGGTTCAATTCCAACATCATTTTTCGCCATGTTTGACTGAATTGCGGGAGTCCCTTTGGGTTTTTCTCCTCCCCCGTTGGTTTTAACACGCTTCTTCTTTTGAGGACACGAAGAACTGAAGTGATCCGTATCACCGCATTCCCAACAAGAACCGCATTCCCACTCTGGGTTGTGAAATCCAGAACAGTCATCGCACTTCAGAAACTTTCGTTGTTTCGAAGCCACTTTCTGTGATTTCTTAGCGTTCTTCTGTTGTCGCGAGCCCATACTTTGCTGCTTTCTATCAGCATGGCCCGTGATCGTGACCTTTGCGACTGGAGCGTTACGTTTGTTTGCTTCAACGTAACTGTCCCACAAATCCACCATTTTCTGCTCCAACTCTTCAAGGGCAGATATTCCTGGACTTTGAGGGCCATCACCGCCTGAGCGAATCGATGATCCAACCGCAAGCGCACCTTCTTTTGTGAGTCAAATCCCAAATGAAGAGTTTCACCCAAAGAAGTGCACTTATCTTCTACATCGCGAATCTCCTTGATATAATCAGGAATAGACTGATTCGCGCGTATCGCTAATGCCTTGTACGTGTCCACGACCAAACTATCCATCTTGCAATTAGCAGGATCCTTCGTACGTTGAAGTTCCGCCCATAACACAGCAGGAGTGGCAAACCCGGAATAGGAAATTTGCATTGACCATGTCAATCCACTTCTGATGGCTCGCATAGTCGTCTGAACCGCATCTGCATCGTCTTTTGCGCGGTGATCGAGTGTCTGCCAGATCTTATCCAACTGTTCGAACTGTTGGTAAGCTGCTTTCCACTCTTTGATCATTTGAGCTGATGGGATTACATCCCCTTCAACAGCTTCCGCGTCTTTGTTATTGTCGTCGCCATTGTCATCCAACTCATCTTTGGTGACAGACACTATAGTTTTCCCACTTTTGTCTGGTAACAATGCAAGTTGCTGCAACAACGCCTCCGGCGGGTTTGCAACGCGCTTGTTTACAAATGGGACAAACTTCGTGTCCAGAGTTCTTTCGTTCAACTGACCTATCTCTGTCAACGTCAGACGTTTCCAGACTGGATAGTTAGTGTCACTTAAGAGGATGCGCTTATTCTCTGGCTTCGCGTCTTGGTCTTTTGACATCCTTTGTTTTGGAGAACAATAACGCCGTCTGACGGCGTTAATTTCAAACAATAGACAGAAGCCTAGGAATCATCTCAACACAAGAAATACTCCTAAACACCAGAAATCCGCTTTTGAAAGCGATTTTGGTGCAAGCCGTCACATCTGAGGACATGATCATTGCGCACAACAATCCAACCATACTCTTTTCTGCATACTACATAGCTTAGAGATAACTATTTATTGAATAAACAACTACTTAAACATAAAGAAAAACATTCTATTATGAGTTCGACGATGTTGGGTCCACTCTTGGGTGGTTCTAAATTTAGCAACACTACTATCATCGCAACAACACACGCACGTGCAAACCTACCAAAAAACCGGCAGCGTTTCGTTACATGATCAGTAGGATTGTAAATCCACAGAGCATTCCGCAACTCGACGCTAGGGAGCGATGATCGATGTCCTGTCAAACCACAAACAAGTCAACCGCTTCGGCGCCCCAAGGCACTTGTCCACTGAACTTGGTGATGACATCGAAGGACTCATTTTGATCACAGATCAATCAGGGCGCCACAGGGCGTCGCAATCAGGGCGCCACAGGGCGTCGCCAGTCTCAGTGATAACTACATCTGAAACACCTGAAACTTTGAGGCGTCAAACGATCAAACGCTTTGATCTAGCCAACAAAGAGAAGCCAAACAGCCTGCGCATTCACAAAGCACATAACAACATAAGCCGAGCTGTTTGGGCTCATAACTTATCATAATCGGTAGGTGACGCAGCACCGGACGATCACAGCCACTAGATGTTGTATGGCTAAGAGGCAGCTTATGACTCTCAGGAGAAGGGGTGGTGGACGTCGCTCGCGCACAAGCTTACTTCCGCAGAAGTGACAAGGGTGAAGTATCGTGCACGCGCACACTTCTCCACATGTTCGTCCTCTCTTCCGGTGAAGGACATTTCCTCCTATTTATACCTTCAGAACTCTGAAACACGGGGGTGTTTCCTAAGAACTCTAAGGCCATGCTCCGCACGCCTACAGATTCTAACACTGGACCACCAGCGAAAGGATGTCAGACGCACCCAGGAATGCCGCACGGGGACCTGGAATGCTTCAACCCAAACCCGACCCACAAAGCCTGGCTCATCGCTCAAGGCTACAAGGAAGAATGCTCGAAGTGTAAAGCTGCTAGTGTGACAAACAAGCAGATCACATTCAGACACTTCCAACAAACCTGTCACAACAAAAATTGCCAGACTGGAGGGCCCTCAGTTACCCTCAAATTTGCAGAGCTGGAATTTGGAATGGAATACTTAATCACTCCGGACGAAAGCGATGAAGATGAGGAAGCCAAACCAGCAGCGGAGGGGAAGCAGAAGACGATGAAAGGCGGGTACATGATCTGAGAAGGGAGAGAGAGGAGAGAAATAGCGTATCCACTACCCACTGTGTTTATTTCAAAATGATGAAGTAAGAATAAATCACATGGATCCATCGAGAATATTAAGTGGAAGCAATTAAAAAAAAGAATATAATATGAAAAATTCACACAGCGGCAAAGACCACAGCATTAGGGAAGTTTCCAAGTAGATTTTTTTTGATCCCCTTGGAGGAGAAAAAAGACATTTTTCATCCCCTTTCGACATTTTTCTCAAGGGGTGCATTTTGATCCCCTTGACAAAAAACAAAAAAGTATCAACAAACATGACACCGTGAAAGAAGTCCAAGATGGCCGGTCCAACAAAAGATGAGCTCAGGGCTCAATTGGATGCAGCCCTGAAGCATGTCGCAAGTCTCACTGGTTCTCAGCAGTTCGGACAGCGTCCAAAGCCAATCATAGACCCCATCTACAGTCGCGACGATCAATGCTGTGGTGACTATAAAGGTTGCTGCGGCAACTGCAGTAGCTACAGCTGTAGTAATACCAAATATCTCTGGGTTGTGGGACATGTTTATTTTCCCGTCCCAAGTGGTGGGGGGGGGGGGGGGGGGGGCATTTTCTGATCCCTTTTCCAAAAAAAAAAAAATTGGCGGGAGCACTTGGAACCCCCCCTTAGACAAGTCGAATTCAAAACAAATGAAATTTAAAAGAAAGTAATTAGAAATATAAAGTGGAAGAATATAAAGGAAAGTAACGTAAAAAAACCCCGACAGAAATGAAGCAGTTTTACAGATGCATCGCCGCAATACTTGCCATCCTGTTCTTCACCCAGCACGCAATTGTAGCAGCCACAGCGTGGGATGAGAAGGCAATTGCTCAGCAAGAGTTTGAAGAGTCCAGTCACCAAATAGCGATGGCTTTTTGTCGAGACTCAAGAAGCGAGTCTTAACGCCAAGGATGATTCTTGGTCAGCATGTCAGAACAAGTATGCTGGCGAACAGGATTCCCCAATGGGGGCTCTGCAATACTGGAGCCCAGATGACCATTGTAGACAGAGTTTGGGCTGCAGCAAATGGGATCAAGAGACTGGCGAGAGTAGCTATGACCGCAATTGGCTTTGACAACGTACCCGGCCAAGTGATGATGGATATATCAGAACCGATGGAGCTTGCAAATCCTAGTGGTTTAAAGAGAGGAGCGTCCAAGAAATGTAAGGACCATCTGACTGAAACGCACCCATCCTTGCAGGTAAATACAAATAGATAGTTTTATATGGAGTAGAGACTCTAAAACACTATCAAAAGCTCCGAGAATAGTCAACGGCGAATACACAAAAACCCGGGTCTGCCTTGACGTCAGAGCCCTAAATGCACAAACAGTCGACTACCACAGGCTCTTCCCAAACTGCCATGATACCCTCCATACGGTTGTTGACGCAAAAGTGTTCTCCACACTGGACCTCCAGGGCGCCTACCAGCAATTTGGCATCAACCCAGAAAACCGGGGGTTCACGTCGTTCAGCTGGAAGGGAAAGCGCTATGAATTCGAGTCGCCGCCATTCGGACTAAAGAACGTGCCAATGTTCTTTCAAGAACAGATGGACAAGCTCTTCAAAGGGGTGGAACATGTAGTGATATACATGGACGACCTCTTTGTCCACTCAGGGTTGTACGCCGAGCACACCGCCCATCTGATCACGGTCATAAGAAACTTACGGACGCCAACCTGCGTATCAGCTTCAAGAAATGCCAATTTGCCAAACAGGAGGTGAAGTTGCTAGGATTTATGAAGAGCGCCCTGGGAGTAAGGATTGACCCGGAGAGGTTCGCGGCAATGGCGAAATGGAAGACACCAGGAGAGACAGGATCCTTTACAGCGGTGGGGAGCATGCTGGGATTCTTGAACTACCTGCGTGACAGCATCCCCCACTACTCCACACTAGCGGCCCCTCTCAAAGAAGTCCGCAACCTAAAAAACATCCGCACCCAGTGGGGCCCTGACCAAGACGCCGCCCTGAAGGCACTGTGTGCAGTTGCGGCAAACGCGCCAATTTTGTTGCCACCAGACTACACTCGGCCATTCTACGTAGCAACCGACGCCTCAGACTTTGGGAATGCTCTACCAAAGGAATGAAGACGGATCCCGCAACTACATCGAGTTCACGGCCAAGACATTTGTCGGAGCGCAGAAACGGTACTCAGCAAACCACAAGGAGCTGCTAGGAATTGTCCACTGCATCAACAAATTCCACCCCCACCTGTATGGAACAAGATTCCACTTAGAGACGGACCACAACTCTCTGACGCACGTGTTCAAGCAAAAACAGCTATCAGTGGTGATGCAAGGTTGGGTGGATACCCTCCTCACATATGACTTTACCATCTCCCACACATCTCCCACATTCCCGGAATCAAGAACAAACTACCCAACGCACTAAGCAGGATCCTTGAAGATTTCGAAACAGCTGTTCCAAGATGCCTCCAAAAGGACCAGACACCTACCGAAATCACGGACCAAGACTTCATCGACTTCGGCCAAGACACGCTACTACCAGACAACTCAAGAGATGGAGAAGTGGAGATCATTGGAGGAGAAGGAGGAGTGAGCTTGCGCCATCTCGCAATTGTAGACCCAGGGCTAAGACAGTTGGTCCCCGAAGAAGAACGAGAAGCCATGCTGAATGCAGCGCACAAAATCGGCCACATGGGAACCTCCGCTCTGATGCGCCACATATGGGCCAAAGGATTCGACTGGCCAGAACTGCAAGGTGATGCTGCGAGATTGGTAGCGAAGTGTGTTGCATGCGCCAAGTGGAACATTGGAAAGAACAGGTTTCACCTGCTGAGGTCAGTACAAGCGGGTCTGCCATTTGACCATATTGCAGTGGACCTCATGGAAATCTCAACAACTTCTGCAGAGGGTTATAACTTTGTGATGGTCTTTTTTGACGTGGCCACCAATTTCGTTATCCTGAGACCACTATGGACGAAGAGCGCCGAGGAGGTTGGGGAAGCACTCACCTCAATCTTTTGCGACTTTGGGTTCGCGACAATGGGAGCGAGTTCAGGAACCACATTGTCCAGGCACTGGTTGGTGCCAACAACCACGCCATACAACCCGGAAGCAAATGGACACTCGAGCGCCACGTCCAGGACGTCAAAGCAGTATTGCTGAAGCTGATGGACAATGACTTCACTCACTGGCAGACGCAAGTCCCTTGGGTTCAGTTCAACCTGAACACACGAGTCTCGCGAACCCATGAATCGACGCCATTCAGTCTAATGTTTGCAAGAGTAGCAAACACGCCGACAACGTACGCAATGGTACCAGAAGACTCAATCTTGCTGGAGGAACTGCAAGCAAGAGTAGATACCATGCAAGACTTGGTATTCCCAGCATCTCGTAAAAGCTAGCGGACTATCAAAAGCTGATGCAAGCGTCAAGAGGAGGCGCCTACCAGCTTCTGGACCGCGAGGTAAGCCTGCTATCAAGCAACTAAAATTGATTTTGTCCGATGTGGAATTCACACCAACTGCAGCCATCGAATCCATCAAAAACCATAAAGAGAAAAAGGACAGGTCGAAGGCTTACTTGGTGGAATGGGAAAATTCGGAAACACCCGACTCTTGGGTGAACTACGAAGACTTCCAGGACGCTGAGTTCATCAGGAGCTACCATGACCGCCTCAACGTCAACGTCAAGTCTTTGTTACGGACGCTGAAGGGAGGCATGAAACCACCACCTGGCAAGAGGGGGAGGAGAGGGGATGATGTCGTATTAGGATGACTTACCTATTATTATTATCTTTATTATTATTATCTTTTCTGTGGAATGTGATTCAAGGTACTCAATTGCAGTTTTAATGTTTTGACCACATCAGTTGTTCTGTTTTGGAATAACCCATGGAACAATTTGAAGTTGATTGATGGTACCATGATTCCCAACATACAAATGTGGCTGTCAATTGATGGATTGCTTCTTTCAGGGAAGAAGACATCAATGATGATGGTATCTAGTATACGGCTTTCCACCAACCTGATTTGTTATAGGGGAGGTGAGGCATTTTTACCAGGACACATGTCTCACAGAAGAATTCTTTTTCGGTACGGCAGGGATGGTTTTTAGGATTTGTTCAATTCTGGCATGCATAAAGCATTTGTGCCACGTTCTGAGCAATGTCTTAGGGAACGTTGTTCCAAGTAGCGCTTTAATTTTTGGGTCATGGTCCAGGTGAGCCTTTGTTTCCGGTGAGTCCAGTAGTAATTGGAAGAAGAGACTGTCGACACCTTTTGCTTTTGCCTTAACTTCCAGTTTTCCATTTACAATTTTCCCAATATATGCGGACATAGTCTTGTGGTCAAAATATACATTGAATTTTTTGACCAGAAGTTTCCAGATGGATACAAGATTTTCTGTTGAATTGGGTATGTGTTCGACATTTTTAAGGACTAGGTCAGAGTTCTGAATGTTCAAGTTTCCTTGTAAACCACTGCCTTTTAGTATAGCTTCAGGAGCAACTCCTTGTATATTTGAAGGTATGCATGCTGACTTATTATCCAGGAGATTTGCATCACACGTTAAGTGTTTCTCTGAACTGGAATCAAGGAAAGCTATTTGTCAACCTGATGTGTTTGTTTTGGTAAGGAGTAGTAGCAAGTAGATTTAATGTATGCTCTACAAACAACCAAAGTAACTGAACCAATCACCTACTTCACTTCCAACCCAGCCGTTGTGGCCTCCGGAGACTCAAATCCAACAAACGCAATAGGCTTTCCATCTCTAGTCTTGGCAAGATGAACGTGTTTTGCATCTTTGAAGTGTGCCTGGATAACTGTAGGCGGTGTACCTTCCGCAAATCCAGTGACAAATAATCTGAGGGGGTCGATGTCGGGTCTTTGGAGTGCAGACGGGCCATTGGTGCGGGCAGCTAGTGCTTTTGACAAAGACGTAATCTGATGTTGAAGCATGGCAATAGTCGGCTCCTCGGTAGTTTCTTTTGCAGCAAAGGCACGTGCTGGACCAGTTCCAAACATCTCCTTGTGTGCCGTACGACCGCGGGAACTCAGTTCATTGTCCGCCACAATTTGCATAACTTTCGTGAAGTTAAGAGGGTCGTTTTTAGCAGTTCTGTAGTTGGAAACAATGCTGTTGAATTTCATTTTGAAGGTAGGTACTTTGACGGTTCGGACAGCCGCAACAAGTTCGGTACCGTAGACTTCAGCAGGAGAGACGTGGGTCATGTCGACAATTAAGAATTCAGTCAGGTTGTTCAAAGGGGACGAGTCTGGTTATTTGGTGTGTTTTTGTAGATAGCAGAACCGGCAGGCAGGCCAAATTTCTTGGTACCATTTGAGGAAGTAAGTCAAGTAGTTGTTTTTGTTAGGGTTAGCTGTTTCTTTTGGTTGGCCGTCCGTGGCAAGCATTTTTAGTTGATAGTAGTTGGTTGGTGCTGTGATAACACTTGAGATTATGAGAAAGTTCTTATTTTATTCTAAACAACAACCAACACTACACAACATAATATAGGATTATAGGTTAACGCAGTAGTATTCGAGACTGGTGCCAAAAAAGAAGAGGTGACTGCTTTGCCAACAAGGACAACAGTTGTGTAGATCTTGATGAGGGCTTGAGGCGGCAGCCCGATGAGGCACTGGCGGGGCACTCTAGAGATCCTCTGGAACGTCCATTTATTTAATAAAGCTAAAGTGCCACACACAAGGGCGCGTCATAAGATAAGCTGGCGGCACAAGCCAGCTGAAAGTAAACTCATGCATGCGGCTTGCAAGGAACTATCAAAAACATTACAAATCACAATGACCAATGCACATAACCAGGATGGACACTTAAACGGATATTTTTAAGTTATGATGGAACGAGTACGAGCCAACATTATTCAAACAGGAGTACTGATGAACTTTTGGCTCAACAACACTCTATACCACACACATGTTGACAACTGGACTATCCACAGAAAGTGAAAATACTTTGTCCAAAACACATTTAATCAACAGCAAATACAAGGAAAACAAATTGAAAAGGTCGCAGTAATCCAATTCCCAACCTACAACACCTACTCCCACATCTTTGGAAATTCCTCCAACACTAAGACCTAAGACAATCCAACAGAAATATAAACCAGACCAATTATACAACGCAGCTACAGGAAACAACTTCACCGCTTTGGTATCACGCAACGCAAACATTTCTGTACATGACACACTGGAAGTCAAAGAATGGAAAGACGTGTTTGCTAAACACCACAAAAAACTCGATGATGCAAACATCTACCAATTTATCCTAAAATCACAAGCTACTACCCCTGTCATCCCTCTTTTCTATGGCCTCACGGAAAAACTAAATGAAGACACAGGGGCTTTCGAACCATATGTACGCGCCATTGCTGACAGAAGCTTACAAAAGCTTTCTGACATTGGCCAAGTTTACATAACTACACCAGACGTTGAATTCAACAAGATAGTCTCTATCCATGTCACTCAGAGAGGTATGAATACACGTAAAATGACCCAGATCGACCTATATCTTTTTTTTTTGGTTTCCATGTGTATGTATTTTGTAGTTAACACTTTGTTGAACAACTACTTCTCCCCAATTTCTCAGAACACTATAGTTAGGCCCGGCTCACATTCTGGACAGCAAGTGACTTTGCACTCCAACCTTCCTTGTAGACCTCCCGTCTCCTTCCTCTTTTTTTGGGCACCTTCCACTCTTCTCTGTAGTTCAGAAGTGCAGGTCTCCTTTGAGGGCTCCTGAACTACCACCAACATCATTTTTGGTTCCACCTGTTAGAACCAGATAGTCAATAAAGGACTTAAGGGTTCTTGAAGGCGCAAGGGCTTAGGGGGCACGAGGGCTTGACCAAGCTTGAGATCATGAGAGACGGAATTGAAGAGTTACAAAACTGTAAGACTAACACAGAATGTATTGAAACTGAACTAAAACTCAGAGCAGAAAGCTTGCTATTTATGCAAGTTCTGGAATTACAAATAACAAAAGTTCAAAACAGAAAACAAACTGAAAATCAAACAGAAATTGTGATAGCAAGAGTGATAGCACAATAATATGTGAAATCAAGAATGATATCACAAAATGAAACTGAAAAGATTGATAAAACTGACAAATCAAAGATGACAAATTCAAAAATGGAAGATTGAAGTTTCCACCGTGAGAGTTGCACGTAATGACCACTAAGCTACGGAACTATAGAGAAATATCCCTATAAGGCGGCCCATTTCTAACACCACCAGGGTTTGAGCCAGGTACCTTCAGCTTCAGGACTTAACAACCTGAGCCATTGATCCCCCAACTACCCTCAGGAATATCAGCAGCTACCCACTTTCTCCAATGGAAAAAAGTCATCAATGGGCAACAAGAGGGCTCTTCACTATTTGCAAACCATTGAGATAACTTATTCTGCGAATATGGATTCGAACAGTGCCCTTCAAGCCCATCTATCTGGATGAAACAACTTACCGATTAACTACACGAAAAAATTATTTTCATGCAATGGTATGCAGATGACGGAGAGATAGCCGAAGATACTGGATGCCGACCTGAAACCGATAAGTGTTTACTATGGTTACATGCATGGTTACCAATCAATGTAAAAGATAAAGTAGGAACCATAATCGGCTGCCAAAAAACGTATAGTCCTGGCCGTTTCGACATGGATCAAGAAGCATATATTGTCGACTCCTGTCTGCCGTTCCAACCAATCCTCACATTACAAACAAAATGCCGTGGAATACCTTGTTGGATATGAAAGAATTCGATAGAGCAACAGACAAATTAGACAACACTATGTTGGGAATCCCTTACCAAGAAAACTTTGGGACTTTCCTATCTCTACATAAAACAAGAGTCGATATCTTATTTGCCCTCAGCAAACTTGGACAACATGTTAAAAACCCACAACAAATACACTGGAAAGCTATGCAACATATCTTGGGTTACTTGAACCGACCCAGGGGAAAAGTTCAAGGATTCAAAAAGTCGAAAGACAGGTTTATCAAACTTATTGGATACACAGATGTGGATCTTGCAGCAGACAATAACAAAAGAAAGTTGCGAACTGGTGTCGTAGCTAGCCTCGCTGACGGAACGGTATCAGCATCTTCAAAACTACAAAAGACAGTTGCTGACTCTACAGTGGCAGCAGAAACAACTGCAGCAGTTACTGGCTCAAACTTATTCATCTACTTAAACAACATCCTCAAATGGCTATGATCAATCAAAACCAATCAACCACTACTGCGATAATCTCCAATCTGTTTCAAAAGTTATCAAAGGCTCAGGAAGACACAAAACCAGACACCTGGACTTACAATACATGGTGTTAAAGGACAGACACAAATGGGAAGAAATCAAATTCCAGTGGTGTGATACCGAATCCAACAAATCCAATATAATGACAAAACCAGCACTCAAACATGAAAAAGCCATGCATTCTCAAACTGGGAGTAGTTGATTATGACTCAATACAAACCAATGCTTTCCACCTGTTTGCACAAGTCTGTTGTGTAGTGTTGTTTAGAATAAGCAATTTCTCATAATCTCAAGTACTGACCAATTCCACTCAAATCAACCAGATTTTCCAACTCCACAACTTAAGTCCGCAGTTTTGCTTCTCAGAATCTATAGGCAAGCGCAATCTTTGATTCCGCATTGTACAATTTCCAAGTCGGTGGCTTCGACAAGTTTGTCATGGTATTTGGCGAGTAATTTAAAATCTTTGGAATCAAAAAATAATTTAAAATAATTATGAAAATAATTTGAAATAAATCAATGAAAATGTTTAAACATATTTTCTCAAAAAAAATTTAAGTGCTGCTGCTGCCATTGCTTGATTCGGCACGTCCACTATCACTGCTGTTGTTGCTGTTTTGGCGTCTTCTTTTTTTCGAGTGATTTCGACTTGTGTTTGCCTTGTTTTGCAAGTTTTTTCTTTCCACATTTCTTTGGAGGTTTAAAAGCAGCAGTGATTGCTTCTTCCAAAGTATCATATTAGAGCCAGGCTTTTGAGCAACTGATTGGTTTTAAAATGATGGACATTAAGCAAAAAGATGTAATCTCCAGAATGATACAAGAGCTCTTGGTGGCAATTTGAACTTTTAAGAGTGCATTTTCTTTGAATTCTTGCAAAAGTGTTGGGCAGTTTCTAACTCTGCTGATTTGATTGACACCTTTGTTTGTGTTGAAGACTTATGAATTTTAGGTAAAACCCAAGTGCTGCTGAGTGATAGTGTACTGAAGAGTTTCAATGGTTTTGACATTTTCAAGATTTACTGATGTCACACGGAATATACAAGAGACCCCATCAACTTTTGCAGTAATAAAATCTTGAACTTAAAATTTTTTGGAATGCGTGGCTTTGAATACTGGACCTATCAAGTGTGGATTTTGATGGAATGCATCTGCCAGTTTATAGTACCCTCTGTCACTAAGATAACAAAGGCGAAGGTCAGTTGCAAAAGTCACAGCAGCATCTTTTGAAGTATTGTGGCGATTTGAGTGAATGACAGCAATACGAACTACTTTGTTGTTTCCTTCAAAATTTTCACTTGCTACATTTCGTAATGGTCCATATCGTTCAATGAAGTATGGGGTGTGTAACAAAGGTGCTGTTGTGGGAGTATTTACGTTGCAAACTCTACAGGGTGCCAAAGAACTCAGCCCTGTATGAGATACCATAACTGAAGCTGCAGGGTTGTCACCAATAAGAGCTAGTAGATATCCTAAAAATATAATAGATGTCAGCTGCAGCATTGAGCAGTTGTGATACAGTGGTGATAGTTTTAAAAAACACTTGCCAACAAAAATTACTTCTTCATGTAAAAACGCGTCATACACCAAAATTCCACTTCTTAGTGGCTAGACGGTGATAGCCCAAGAGACATTCAACAATTTGGAGGAAAATGGAAATGGCGTGCATGCCTGGTAACCGGCAAGTCATGGGGTCAGGCATGTGACACCAGTGTCTTGTCCTTTTTGCTCTCCCCAGCGCTTCTTCTTTTGCAATTGCTAGAAAGAGTATGTATTCAAGAGAAGAATAAAGCACTAACAGGTGGCATTCTCACAGTAACCCATCCAGAAAGGTTGTTGGAAGGTTCAAGTTGTGCTTTTGTTGTGCGATGAAAACTTGATCCAAATAGTTTTCCATCAAAAGTCCAACATTCGACTGATGCCGACAAAGAGTTGATGGTCCGCCGCTTCCAAGTCCTGCTGCTACTGGTGCCAGAGTCAGACTACTGTGAGTAAGTCACTATCTTTTCTGCACAAGCACTGGCGGAGCAGAACTGCAGGTCTGCCATTGGCACTGGAACTGGATGGATGCATGCGCGCAGGCAATTCCTCAAACTGCTAATTGTGGATTACCAAGCATCCCACGCTGTCTCCAGCTCCTATGCCTGCTCTTTAGGATTAAACTCTGCTCCTGTCGTTTAATCGCTCCTAATAGTGAAGAAGTTGTGTTTATTTCTTTCTTTGTTGTTTTCCACCCAATAAAAGGAGTTAAACTGCTGATGTTGATGTTTTTGAATCATTATTGATAAAAACAGTGCTAATTATTGATAAGTTGGTCTAAGCTCATTATTGATAAGTAGCTTGGACCAAATTATGCATAAGTAGGCAATTGGCGTTATAAGTAGTTTATTGATAAGTAGGTCATTTTCTACTTTTTGGGGCTGAATGGGGCCTAATTTTTTTGATTCTTCCTTTTTGTTTAATTAAGTAACACACATGTAGCACTTGCAATTTATACAGCTAAAACAGTGTTCCAACACAGAGAGTAAATTAATTAAGAAAGCAGCTTCCAAAAGAGTCTCCAACTCTCTTCGCTCTGACCGGGCCATCGAATACCCCCCACTTGCATCCCAAGCAGCCCCATATACGCTCTTGGTTCTCTTATTTCCAAAACAGATTCAGCTTCATCTAATGCTACAACCTTCATTCCAAGAGTGATTTCCTCGATTCCATCTGTGGTCGCAGGCACCCATTGTTCGTACTCGTCAATTTCTTGAACCATTGCACGCATGCACTGCACTAGAGGATATATCACCCCGCCACCCACTGAATCAAGTTTTTTGGCGAGTGCAAAATAATCCACCACAGCCTGCATCTGTTCTCGAAGCAAGCACCACTCCATTCGCTTTCGATCCAAAACACTCCACCAAATCGGGTCCATCCGACAGGACGCATACCACAGCACAATCATTGCCTCAAACATTGGCATGGCTTCTAAAGACTGGGGATTTGTATACACTGTATAGAACCTCAATAGATTCAACATACGATGTGCGGCATCCAAGCTTTGATTAATTGAGGAAACAAGGTTTGACTGCAAAGTAGCGCTCAAGTACATGGGATTAAAAGATTTGAATCCAGATAGAAACAGTCTCGGACGGTTCAACAGACAGATTGTCGCCAACCCCACACAATTCACGTTGAGTTCAACCGTCCCCGTTACATTGTCTGATAATTCTGGCGGCTCTCGAATGTCTGTAGGGAGCTGGGATTGTACTTGCATCATTTTCGACTGTAGTTCCGCAACTGTTTCAGATGCAATCAGTTCGTTGCTTGTCTTTGGTGCAACCACAAAAGCCTTTTTGATGGCAATAATCACAGTGTGTAGAATACTAAAAGACTGCATGAAGTGGTCTCCTTGAAATATCAATTGCGATCCAACGTACACAGTCGAACGCCCCTTCATCTTGTTCGAGTTAATAGGAACATCCACAAGTTTAGGAGATGTAGCTGCCTCCCACACAATCTCTGAATATGCCCCCCAGAATGCACATCGCCGGTCTTCTTTCTGGCGAGGCGTCAAATTCAGGTGGAACAACCATGGGGAATCATCAGGATCAACGTCCAGCCGCAATGCTTGAATCAAATGCATTGCAATTTTTAAAAGAGGTTCGACCAGAGCAGGTTGACCAATATCTGCAAATAGGTGTACTTAGTTGACGTTGGCTGTTGGAATTCAATTATTACTCACATCCAAGATATATATACAATATTACAAGAGCCTGCACGGTCTGGTAAGTAGGTGTCTCGCTAACGGCACGTATAGCAGCTTTCCTTGCTCGTTTGTAGTAGACCAATGATTTCTCGAACGATGTATGAGCCGTGCAAGTTGCAAGAGCAACAAGTCGCAGAAAAGCCGGTAGCTGGAAAAAGTCTTTCAAGAACTGGTCGGAGTCAAAGCCTGGCATTGGTACTGGTGTCTCATTTGGTATCGGTGTTCCATTGTTTGTCAAGAAGAGATACACCACAAGCCAGTCGTCAATCGTGGGCATCAAATCAGGATCTTCAATTTGCCACTCAGCTCCTTCTGGTTCAATCAATGGAGCTTCAGATGCATTTAAAATGCATTGCAGGACTGTATTTTCGGATGTTTGGTCAACGGTCGCGGTGAATGGAACAGTTTGCGGACGGTCAAGTGATGGCTCCGAATCTTGGTTCCAGCCCTCTTCCTCTTCCAGATCTATCATTGAAGTGCCAGATACTTTCATGAACCGATCAAGAAGTGCAGAGGGAGAGTTCATGGCGGGATGAGTCGCTGCCAACCCGCCGCTCGCCGACTCCAATGAGCACGGACTGCCGCTCCTGGCACATCGATCACACCCGTATGGAGTTGGAACACATCGTTTCTTGAACTTGAAGCAGCGGTTGCATGCTGTCCGTGGCGGTGCTCGTGTTTTTGGTGGCTTCATCCAAAGAAATTTTATCCGAAGAGCTGTATCACAGACCATGAATTAAAAACGCGTTAATCCATCAATCAAATGCACAAGATGAGTGACTGTTGGAATTGTATTGACACAAAGCGTGAAAGAATTAGGAAAGAAGCTTCCAAAAGAGTCTCCAACTCTCTTCGCTCCGACCGGGCCAACGTATACCGCCCACTTGCATCCCAAGCAGCCCCATATACGCTCTTGGTTCTCGTATTTCCAAAACAGATTCAGCGTCGTCTAATGCTACAACCTTCATTCCAAGAGTAATTTCCTCGATTCCATCTTTTGTCGCAGGCACCCATTGTTCGTACTCGTCAATTTCTTGAACCATTGCACGCATGCATTGGACTAGAAGATACATCACCCCGCCACCCACTGAATCGAGTTTTTTTTGCGAGAGCAAAATAATCCACCACAGCCTGCATCTGTTCTCGAAGCAAGGCCCACTCCATTCGCTTTCGACCCAAAACACTCCACCAAATCGGGTCCATCCGACAATACGCATACCACAACACAATCATTGCCTCAAACATTGGCATGACTTCCATAGAATCGGGAATTCGATCATTTTGACACGCAAAGGATGTCACCAGATTCAAAATACATTGAGCTGCATCCAAGCTTTGATTAATTGAGGAAACAAGGTTTGAATGCATCGTACTACTGAGGTACATGGGATTAAAACATTTGAATCCAGATAGAAACAGTCGTGGAAGTTGGACGGTTCAACAGACAGATTGTCGCCAAACGCACAAAATTGAAGTATTCAATCGTCCCCTTTACGTTGTTTGATAATTCTGGCGGCTCCCGAATGTCTGTTCTGTAGGGAGCTGGGATTGTGCTTGCATCATTTTCGACTGAAGTTCCGCAACTGTTTCTGATGCAATCAGTTCGTTGCTTGTCTTTGGTGCCACCACAAAAGCCTTTTTGATGGCAATAATCACCGTGTGTAGCGTACATAAAGACTGCACAAAGGGGTTTTCTTCGAATATCAGTTGTGATCCATCGTACACAGTCGAACGACCCTTCATCTTGTTCGAGTTAATAGGAACATCCACAAGTTTAGGAGAAGTAGCTGCCTCACACAAAATCTCTGAATAAGCCGCCCAGAATGCACATCGCCGGTCTTCTTTCTGGCGAGGTGTCAAGTTAAGGTGAAACAACCATGGGGAATCAACAGGATCAATGTCCAGCCGCAATGCTTGAATCAAATGCATAGCGATTTTTAAAAGAGGTTCGACCAGAGCAGGTTGACCAATATCTGCAAATAGGTGTACTTAGTTGACGTTGGCTGTTGGAATTCAATCTCATACTCACATCCAAGATACGTATACAATATTACAAGAGCCTGCACGGTCTGGTGAGTAGGTGTCTCGCTAACGGCACGTATAGCAGCTTTCCTCGCTCGTTTGTAGTAGACCAACGATTTCTCGAACGATACTGCAATCGTGCAAGTTGCAAGAGCAACAAGTCTTATAAAAGCCGGTAGCTGGAAAAATTCTTTCAAGAACTGGTCGGAGTCAAAGGTTGGCGCAGGTATCGGTGTTCCATTGCTTGTTGAGAAGAGATACACCACAAGCCAATCGTCAAACGTGGGCATCAAATCAGGATCTTCAATTTGCCACTCAGTTCCTTCTTGTTCAATCAACGGAGCTTCAGATACATTTAAAATGCATTGAAGAACTGGATTTTGGGATGTTTGGTCAACAGTCGGAGTTTGCAGATAGTCAAGTGATGGCTCCGAATCCTGGTTCCAGCCTTCTTCCTCTTCTAGATCCATCATGGAAGTGTCAGATACTTTCATGAACCGATCAAGACGGGCAGCGGGAGAGTTGAGTCAGTGCCAATCCACCACTCGCAAACTCCAATGAGCACGGACTCCCACTTCTGGCACATCGATCACATCCGTATGGAGCTGGAACACATCGTTTCTTGAACTTGAAGCAGCGTTCGCATGCTGTCCGTCTCATTTGCCAAATTTGGAATTTTAATCACAAGTGAATATTTTCATGTTTGGAAAAAACATGGTTGGTCCTGACGTCTGCATAGATGTGTTTTACTGAACATATGGTTTATTCATTAATCATGTCAGATCAGTTTATATTATTATTTAATAATAACATGGATTCTTCCAAGGATTATTCCAAAAAAAAAAAAAAAAAAAAAAAAAATGAAAGCACCAACAGTGATCGGATTCCACCGATGCATCCCACAAGTGCCCTACTCGCTCGGTCTCCAACTCCAACAAAAGCTAGTCGCAAAAAGACTTGCGGATCCATCCATGCCAAACATGATGCTCCTGCTCCAACACACACCCGTATACACTGCCGGCCGTCGGTTAAAAGGCGCTGCCTCGGCAGAAGAAGCATTGCGGATAAAAAACTCGACGGGTTTGGACCTTTTCGAAACTTCTCGAGGCGGGCAGACAACGTTTCATGGGCCTGGACAACTTGTTGGATATCCTGTTCTTGATTTACGTACGATCCAGAGAAGGAATTTGGTTCCCGTGTCGACAGCTACTGTTTCAAATAGTAACAATCAAAAGCCGGCTCCAGTTGGTACAACTGTGAGAGGCTTTGTGGCTGGTGTTGAGGATGCAATCATCAGTGCATGTTCTGAATTTGGAGTGAAAACGAATCGGACAGTTCATACTGGAGTTTGGGTGAATGATGAGAGAAAAGTTGCAGCATTAGGTTGGTTTTTCTCGCTTTTTTAGGCACTAAACCCGGCTGATTGCTTCTTTTTTTTTTTTTTTTTTTTTTTTTTTTTTTTTTTTTTTTTTTTTTTTTTTTTTTTTTTTTTTTTTTTTTTTTTTTTTTTTTTGCAAAGGCATTCAAGTTTCTCGATATATTACATCTCATGGATTTGCTTTGAACTGCAACGTGGACTTGAAGTACTTTGATGCAATTATCCCTTGTGGGTTGGAAGACAAACAAGCCACGTCCCTGACATTTGAAGTAAAGCTCGAAAACCCAGAAGCTGAAGACGTTACTTTGGACCGCGCGATTCCTGCTGTAGCAAGGGGATTCAACAAGGCTTTTGATGTGGATATGGTTCCTTTATCGACAATCGATGCTGCCCTCTCACAAGAAATTGACGAGTTTTTGCATTTCGGGAAAGAAGAGAATCCCTTCTTTTTTTGCATTTAAAAAAGGAACTCTATATTTTTTATTTGTTAAATTCTTTTGAAATAAACCAGAAATCTAAAAATTCAAATAAATAACAATAATAATAATAATAATAATTTTATATTCTATTTCCTTATTATCCCCTTCACAGTCCTCCAGACTATCCTCCTATAATTCCCCATCAACACCAACACCATAACAGGCGTCCAAACGGTATCACAAGACGAAAGAATCGACATTGCAGTATACAACCACGCTTGCCGTGCAATATTCTCATCATCCGCACGCAGACCCGCAACTCCAGCCATCCGTGCAAACACACACACCAACGGAGGGATATAAAAGAGTATCAATCCCGCGCTCATGCAAACACAGCGATAGAGTATCGAAAGCTGTGTCGCCAGCTCCCGTTCCTTGGCTCTTTGATGGCAGGTGGCTTTTTGGTCATCGCCGCCACTGGTACTATCACCAGCGCCAAAACCACCAGGCTGAGAATCACCATGCTGCTGCTGCTGCTGCTGCTGTTGCTCATGATCATCACCGACGTCGCTACTATGGTCGTTATCGCCGCCCTCCTCATCGATCTTGGCGTCCCGCCACTCCCCCACAACCGACTTCCTCGCAACTCCATAACTCCTCGCATAAACCGCAATCGTACATAGAATCGAAACTGGAAAGAAGGAAACGCCAACAACAAAGAGAATAGCTTCTGGGTTCATCCAAACCGGGAAAATTGCGGGCGCGAATCCATTGGCGTCACTTCCCGGCATGACGAACGGCGCCAATTGATATGCAAGGAACCCGGCTTTCCAAGTCGACAGGACTAGAGACACACAAATGCATGCCAAGAAGGGTATGCATAAGGCAAAGAGGGATACGACTACAGTTGTTGATACGGGTGAACCGATCGTTATGAGGTAGTATCGTTCCAGGGCGAGCAAGCAGTTTGATGTCATCAAGAGAACGAGGAAGAGGTATCCGAGGGATGAGGATAGGGCGTCGTGGAGAGCCTGACTTCCAACAAGCCACAGGATATTGATTACGCTAAACTCGATCCCAAACAAGGCACAGGTGGATAGCATGAGGACTAGGGCGAATGAAATGTTTCCTGGAGTGTCGGATCGGTCAATGTTGATTCTGCTATGAACAAGGCAGCCGAGGATAAATGCACAGAGAACAACCCCAAGAGCGCATATGCCGGTTGAGATCCAGGCACCGAGCTCCAGGATTAACAATGCATCCATAATTTGCGGTACACACAAGCAGGCGGAAGAGAAAGAGATTGAGAAGGGGTGACGCAGATGTTTGCGTTTGCGTCTAATACCAAAAAGAAAAAATTGCCACGGTGGAGATCAAAAGCCACAGAACATTATCAAAAATTATTTGATTCTTATTGAGCAAATTCAACTCGTTTCAACCCACTTCAAAGCACCCATCACCAAGTACTTTTTGGGTAACCGTCCCGGATTTGGTGTCAGCACCGTTACCGTCTTCTTTTTTCTCTTGTCGTCATCCACGACTTCACTCACATAGACGAATCCAGCAACATTACTTTCTAAAATCAAGGCTGTTTCTTCATCGGCCGTTAGTGCCGGAGCACTGACAGCAGTGGTTGCTCCCAACGCATCCAATCGATCAGCATGAGAAACAGCAAGGATTGAATTCAGAAGTATATCGCCCACTTCTACTTTGACTATTTTGGTTTCTTGTGCTTTCCTGTCGACACCGATAGGGAGAGCTGAGGATGGGGCGGCTGTGGCTGGAAAATTGGGCAAAAAGAATAAATATCAGAATATTTGAGAAAACAACCAATACTATACGAAAAACACATACAGTCTCCTACTCGACGAACATGCAATTCATGAAAACCAACAATACTGGAAAAGGGGGATAGAGGAAATTTTGGGGTTCCATAAAAGTATTCTCGTATTTTCGCACTTTGGAGCGCGCGTCGATATGCTTTGTCTCTTGAAACCACCTATGCATTCAAGGTTTTGGGTGAAAAACAAGAAGAGGGGGAGATTCGGTTAGAAAGGAGACGCAGAGACGTATTCAATGTCTGGACGAAGGCGGTTGATTACAACCAAAAAAGGGGACACGACCCAACAAAAAATTGATCATACAGCCTTCGGCGCCAGGATGAAGGCCAGGATGAATACACCGGCAGTAGGATAAATAAACCACCTTCGGTGGTAGGACACAGACACACACACAAACAAAAAAAGGAAAATACCGCTTCGGCGGCAGGATACAAAAAAAAAACTCACCCCACCCGACTTTGGAAGTTTCAGGACAACCAAATTTTTGGAAGCAATGGAAGGCTGATATAACCTATGGAGGTCGGAAAACAAACGCTCATGACCAATGACAAAAATCACCGTAGGCTTGAAAGCTTCAATTGCATGTTGGAGTAATGGGTAACCAGCGGGTTCAGCAAAGACGGACGGAGTATCAATAATAACACCAGCGATACGCACTGCAGTTGTAACAGTAGCAGGGTTAGTGATGAGTCCGGGTTCTCCGCCAGGAAAGCGCACCTTGCGGGTCGCTGTCGAGTTTTGCGTCGACGACGGCAGCCAGCCGCTCGACCTGCTTTTTGTACAGCTTCTCCTTCTCCGTGGGCTCGTTGTAGCCGTAGTAGAACACGATGGGCGACGTGCCGCTCGACGCCAGCGTGCCGCCCATGCCCTCCTCGACGTCGACGACGCGGCTGAACACGCTCGCGGCGACGCAGCCCGGCAGACTCAGCGACGCGTGCTGGATGCCCGCGTCCGCAAACAGCGGCGCGCGGCCCGCGCGCACGGCGTAGTTGAGCAGCGTCGTCGCGAGCGCCGTCTTGCCGGCGTCCGGCGGGCCGAGCACAAGCACGCGCGGCCCGCACAGCCGCGTCGCGCCCGTCGAGAACGCCGCCGCGTCGGCGCGCACGCCTTCGAGCGCCGCGTGCGCCGCGAGCTGCGCCGCCACGGGCGTCTCGGCCCCGACATACTCGCTCTGCGTCGCGCCGCGCAGCCGCAGCACGCAGCCTAAGTACGAGAACACCGCCACCTGCGCCAGCGGGCCCAGCACGTACTCGCCGCCCGACGCGAGCTCTGTCCCAAACACCTCCGCGTGTCCGTCCGCGAGCTTGAGCGTCACCGACCCCGTCGGCCCCACCTCCAGCCGCAGCTCGTGCTGCGCCGCCACCTGGAACTCGCGCCACTCGGATGCCGCTGTCGCTGTCGCAGCTGCAGTCGCATTGGTGTCCTGTTGCGGGGTTCAGCGGTCAGTACGGGTTGCGCTGCGTCGATCCAGCTGTCGAAACCATTTCTCCTCAGCGAATGTAATAATAATAAACAAACAAAAAATAAAGTGAACATGAAACCAGCCATTGCCACTGTCGTGTTCATCCAGGACGGCAAGACGCTGCAGGACGCCGCCTGCTTTGTCGAGGCGGGCGCCGTGCTGAAGGGCCACGTGTACGTGTCGCTGGGCGCAACCGTGCGCTGTCTGCGCCTGGCGCTGGCGCTTAACGGCCACTGGCGCTGTGTGTGGCGTCCGCGCCCGCCGGTGTTTGATCCGCACAGCGGCGAGGCGCTGACGCCGATCATCGAGGGGTTGGTGCTGTGTTGCTTGTTTAGCTTCTTGTCAAATTGTGATCTGACTTTCTTGGGGCTCTTTGTTTGACAGCAACATGGAGGCTGCAAAAGCTGTCGCCGCAGTGTCGCAAGATGTCTACGAAGGAACCCTTCTGAGAGGAGGTGAATGCACTCGCATCCATTTTGAAACAAACACCGCTGAACCAACTGTCCCAATTACCCGAAAACAACCCCATTGTAACATAGAGCATGGTATTCCTGCCGTCATTAGCATTCCAGTGTCTGCTCCACCCTCGCTGGATACTCCAAAAAACACTGAAAAACTGGGCCTATTCACTTCTCCCGTTCCAATGCACGCAAAGTGCTCTTACACCTTGACTGTCACTGCCACTTGCAGCACTTTGGAGGGGGGTGATGAAATTAAGAAATTCGTGATTCCTGTTACTGTAATGGCTCCATCCGGACTTCGCGCGGCTGTACTGGTGAGTGTTTTTTGCAAACTCGAATTGAACACTTCTTTTGATCTTGCGTTTTTAATTTAGAGAAATCAACCGCGACCACTGACCTTTTCCAACGCTGGTCACTTGGCTGTACCATGCTCCGTTTCTGAAGAGTCTGCAAAAGTATCTCCATTCTCTTTCCCACGAAGGGATCCCCTTGATCCTATTCTGCGTACCCTCGATCCGCCCGCTGATGTTCGCCATATTGTGGATAAAAATATGCTGCTCTACGATTTAGATGTCTCTAGACTTCATCATTACATTGGCGACCAGGTAAATTTTGTAAAACGTTTTCTACAATTTGTTTTAGATTTCAAGCCTTTTCTAACAAAAACCATTTTCAAGATTCCTTTCACAATGGCAATCAAACCAAAACCACCTCTCTACATTGACACTCGAATCCACTCAATCACAGCATCTCTAATTACCCACATCCACTTCCAACTACCCTCCAAACTGCCCGACTACCAACGCCCACCAAGCGCCGCAATCGCAGTGCGCCTCCACACTGAAACCTGGAACAACTCCAACGCATCCATATCCGACCTCTTTGACCCCATGGGAGCCCCGCAACCCCGCCGCTTCCATTTCACAATCCCAGAAGACGCTGTCCCATGCCCCTCCCTCCCCGACACGGCCCAAAACAAACTCCCCATAGAAATCCTGCATATCCTGAGAATCAGTGTCCGAGTGTCGAATCTGTCGTCTGTTGCGGAAACGTTGGATCAGTTGCAGCCGCTTAGTGCTGTTCGCGTTGGGGAGCAAGATGTTTTGGTTCTGGATGTTCCGGTTGTGCTTGTTTCGAAGGGGAATCAAATCTATTCGTGGGGTTTGCCGAGGGTTCCACGGGGGTGGAGGGTTGGGCAAATGGTTGCTGCGATCGCAGATTCGATGGCTACAAAGAAGGAGGTGTCATCACAGAGCGGTAGTGGAGGAGGAAGCAGTGGTGGTGGTGGCGGTGGTGGTGAAAAGAAGGGAGAAAGTGGTATTATTGTCAAGGCAACGTCGTACAGTGATCTGTCGGCGTATTCCCCAACTAGTGCGAGCAGTCCATCGAGTCCCAAGCCGCTGCAGAAGCGGTCCTCACGGTTCTTTGGAAGTGTTTTTGGGAAACCGGGGCCGTCTGTGTCGGCTCAGAAACATCCAAAGTTTACGGCTGAGGAATTAAATAAGATGGCGCAAGATGCAATGATGGCGGGAATAGAAGAAGAAGCCGAGAAAAAGAAAAATGCCACTTCTATCGCTGTGGAAGCTGCGGTGGTGGCAGTACCAGAAGTATCAACAGCAGCAGCCGTAGCCATTGAAGAGGTGGAATCAGAAGTTGCCATAGCGGCTGAGGCTGTTGAAATAGAAGTCGCCGCTGTATTGGATCCAGTTTTGGAAGTGTCGAAAGGAATGGACATTGATTCGTCATTGGTTGTAACTGCCACCAGCACTGCTCGCCGCCTTTCCATCATTACAATTCCAATTGAAGACGCATCACCAGAAGCCATTGGTGCCGGTCTTTTGTCTCCACAATGGGAAGTTCAAAACAAGCCAATCAACGATGCAGAAGCAATGGTTGAAGAAGAAGAAGACCCAGCATGCGTCGTTCCCGTTGCAGCCGTTGATGGTACACAACCCTCTGTGGCTGAAGTCGGCGTCAACGACAACAAAAACAACAAGAAGAATCCGATACCACAAGTCACCAGTGACGATTTTCATTCTGATCCCGTGTCTGCGATTCCAATCAACCAAGAACACAAGAAGGAAGACCAAATGAAGAAGGAGTTGGAGCACGGTCTTGATGAACAAGGGCGTTTCTTGCCATTGAATGAATTTTCCGGAAGGTATCGGGTTATTTATCCTTACTTGGAAGGTTTGAGGAGAGATGAAATCAAGCTGTCGATTGGTGATATTGTTGATGTACAGTTGAGTAGTTTTATGTTTAATTTTTTTTTTTTTTGGTTGTTTTGTTTCTTATTGGGGGGGTTTTTTTTTCTAGAGTGTCATATGTCGATGGTTGGGCGAAAGGAGTTAACCGTAATACAGGAGATGAAGGATTCGTTCCATTACATTGCCTCTTGTCTCAGAACAATACTGCTGTCGAAGATGGTCGACCGCTTGGAAAGTGGTTCAATGAAAGCATCGTGAGTTTTGGACCCCCCCTTCCTTCATCAACAACAATTAAAACTTTTTTTTTTTTGCCTTTCTCTGGTTTTTCTAAAAAAAAAAAATTGTAATAGAGCCATCAAATCGATATCCCCAACGACTGGAGATTTCTTTGCCAGTATGAAACTCGATTCAATTTAATCAAGGACGGTTTGACAACGTATCGGCCATTGGCTGGTTCCGCAGAAGTTGAAATGCCTCCGTCGGCGCATGTAGCGTATTCACATCGTCGGGGTGCAAAGTTGTGGGTAGAGCATGAGCGTTGTTTTCGTTGTTATAGTCAGGCTGGGCCGCTTGTTTGGGAGGGATGATTTGTTTTTTTGTGTGTGTGTGTGCATGCCTTTTTTTTTTTGCGTGCAACCCCTTGCTTGTGACTGTTCTATGTTGTTATCATCTTTTATTATTGTTATTTTGTCATCATTCGTCCTTGCTCTGAATATATTTGTCGACTTTGGCAGACGAAGAAACTCCACCCCAGCGATTCTAGTGCAGATCGGACCGCTCAAATTCAAGATGAAACAAAGTGGGGTCGCCAAGAAGATGTGGACAACGTCACGTGAATTGTTTTCTTGTTTTTTTTTTTTTTTTTTGAATTTCGCAAATAAGGGGCGAAAAAATCTCCCCCTTATTATTTTGACGTGATGCCCGCAGCTAAAAAGGGTTGGATGAAAAAGAAAAAACCCTTCACAAAACCATCCCAAATCTAAATATGCAAGTGATCAAGTCTATTGCCGCCCTTGTTGCCATCATGGCTTCTTTGGCCGTTGCCGCTCCAACCACTGATGCTGCCACTACCACCACTACCGTCGCTGCTACCACCACCACTGCCGCTGTTACTACTACCACCGCCGCTGCGACTACCACTGCCGCTGCCACCACTGATGCTGCTGCCACTACCACCACCGATGCTGCTGCCGCCACCACCACCACTGCTGCATACGTCCCAGTTTCCACCACCACTGCGTCTGTTGCCCCACAAACCCAAGTCTACTCTGGAGCTTCCCAAGTCGCTGTTGGTGCTGTCATCATTGGAGCCATTGCCTTCATGGCGTAAAGGGATGATAAGAAGATACTAGGAGAAGGTTTCAAACATGTTCTCGAGTTTTTCAAGCGACTGAAACCCTAGTTTTTTTTTTGTCATTTTTTCTTTCATTTTTGCTTCACCTCATACCCGCTCTTCCAATTTCGTTTTCTTTCCATCTCACATCCGTCACCCCTGAATTTTACTGTGCCTCTTAAACTCTCGCCCCCATAAGTTCTCGTTTTAGTTTTGCTGTTGAAGAACCAACACTCAATAAAAACTTTTTGAAGATTTATGGGCTATAAAGAAAAAACGAAAATAGAAAAAGGTGTTTGTTTATTAACCCGGCTTTTTGATTGGTTGGAGAGAAGGGGACAATCGAAAAAAAAAAAAAATAGGGGATCGCGGGCTCTCATTGTTTACGGGAAAAACTTGCCCAACTCAACATCCAAAAAAAAAAAAAAAAAAAGAATGGCAGAAGCTAAATTCAGTCAGAGTGCCGCTGTGAACCGGTGCAGAAATATAAAGGAAACGAAACTCAAGGCCCAACATGCTCTTGCAAAGCTTGCTGACGAAGAAGGTCCCCCCCACACTTGATTTTTTTTTTCTTGGAGCGGTGCTGACACTCAATTTTTATTATTTTTTATTTATTTATTATCCCAGTGACAATATATAGTGCGAACCTTGATGAAGCGCGTCACCAGCTCCATACACAAATCTTGGAACAAACAGCTGTCGATTTGCGGCAAAATGCAGAAGCAAGCGATGCGGAAGTCAGCTGGGGTCGCAAGGAGCAGCTGAATCACTTTGTAGAAAAACTGTCGGCAATGAAGGCGCTTTTACAGTTTCAAGAAGAAGCCCGCGAACGCGAGGCTGCGTTCAAGTCGAGCATTAGACAGAAGCGGGCGGCTTTTCAAGCTCGGTTGGCTAGATTGGAACAACGGCAATTGGCTGAAAGGTGGCCATTTTTCCCCCCCATTGTTCGCAACATTAACACGGACACACACACACACACCACAGAAATGAACTCAATTCATCTCAGACACGTCTCGCAGATACCATTAGTCAGATTCGTGCAATTGAAATCAAGGGAATCAAAGACAAAAACAAGGCTCGCCGCATGAAACGCGACAATGAGATTCAATCCCAGCAAGCATCGATGCGCCAACAAAAAGGTTTATTTTGAAAGAGCCCCCCCGATAACATTCCACCTGTTTCTTTGTTCTCTCAACGTATTAACTTTCCTAAACAACGATGCACAGAATCCGAGTTTCTTCGCGAGCTCCAGCTTTGCAAGGCGAGACAAATGGGAGAACTCAATGATTTGGAAATCGGTAATATGGAAGAGATTGAAGACATTGTTACCCAACAGCGCCACGAGGAGTTTGATTTGGTGTCCAAGCAACTTCTTGTTGAAGGGGAACTCGAGTCTGCCCTTGAAAGTCAAAAGTGTAAACTGGAAGCCTCCCAATTGCTCGACAAGCAAAAGAGCATCAAGTCATCGCTTCAGCGTGCACAAAGAAAACAGGCGGCCGCGTTGGCCAAGGCACACCGGGCCGCCACTAGAACACGTGAAAAGGTACTTTTGTCTTGTTTTCTCTGTGCGGGTGCTCTCCTCGTGGAACTTACTGAAGATTCATAACAGATCCTGATATCCGAAAACCCCATCATCAAAGGGGATGAGTCAATGGCCCAGGCCTTTGGAAACGAAGATGAAAGTGTTGCTGATTCCCAAAGTGAAGGCACTTCGCGCTCTGGTGGTTCCAACTTGTCTCTGCATGACGCAGATGGTGCAGAAAATGAGAAGAAGACTGAGGCGGAAAAGAACAGCGCTTTAAACAAGGACACAAAAGTTCTATCTGAGGCTGAAAAGGAAATGTTGCTTATGGTTGAGACTGGAAATGAAAGAAACAGGGGTGTTGCAATGCACCACAAGAAGATTGTCACAGAACTGAAGCAGCAGCACAGGATTTTTCTCAGTCAAAAAACTAAAGAGCACCGTAGGAAGATTCAAGAGCTGCTTAAAGACCACGAAGAAGAAATTGAACAAATCAAGATTGATCAATCGGCGTCAATGAAGGGTAAATCGGTTTTTTGTTCATTAATTTGTCCAAAGCTTAACTCTCTACCGCGGAATAGAACTTATGGAAAACCACTTGCACTCCGAAGAAATGCGTGCCGACACAGCAGTATCTCAAAACTTGTTGGGTACAATGTTGCCAGCTCATATTATTGAAAAGATTGAATTGGGTGTGGTTCCAGATCCCGAGCAGTTCGAATGCGCCACGCTGTTTTTCACTGACCTTTACGAATTCAAGAAGCTAGTTGGACAAATCGATGCGGTTCAGATTCTCAAGCTGTTGAATGCCCTTTACACCGAATTTGACAATGTAATCGCAAGACACGCATGTTTATACAAAGTTGAAACAGTCTCAGATACGTACATGGTTGCTGCTGGTTTGGGAGCTGATGCAGGAAAGTCTCGCGAGGAGGTAGCAGAATGCACTCGACAGGCTCTATCGTGTGCAATCGAGCTCCAAAAACTTGTAGATTCCATGAAACTTTCAGATATTGTTGGAGATCACTCAATTAAACTGCGAATTGGAATACACTCTGGGCCTCTTAATGCGGTAAGCTTTCACAGCAAGCTAACCTCGATTTACTTACTCTATTATCAGGGACTCATTGGAACAAAAATGAGCCGCTATTGCTTATTCGGAGATACGGTAAATACCGCTTCTCGTATGTGTACGACCGGAGAAGCAGGCAGGATCCAAGTATCAGCGCAGACAATTGGCGCTTTGGGCGACGACGACAGCTTTGAATTTGAAGAGAGAGGAGTAATCCAGGTCAAGGGCAAGGGATCTATGACTACTTATTGGCTCCTTACTTGACAGTTTTTTGTGAGGCAACTATATGATTTCCTTCTGGGTGGCAATAAAGAAAATTTCCTTTTTTTCTCATCAAGCAAACGAAGGTGTGTTTTCTCACGATAACCTAAGCTTCTGTTTCAGCCTTCACCACCTGCCGCCCGTTCTCTCTCTCTCTGTCACATATAATCAATCTTTGCCCTTCCGGACCTGGCTGTGTAAGGAACATGCTGAGTGATAGCGGCAGTGGGAGGCCACAGGCCCTAATGGCCAATAGATGCTATTACCTCTTGCCCAACTTGCTTTATAGACTTGTGTTTCTGTCGTTCCTGCCCCTAACCCATCTCTTCTTTCCGTTCTCTTTGTCCAGTCCTTCCTTCCTTGCCAACCACCACCACCAAAAACTCAAAAACTCCAAATATCCTCATACGTTTAACATGAGTGACCTGTTAGCAGCTTCACCTGACCGCAAACGGTCTCTTGATGATGAATCGTCGGATACTGAAGATCAGCGAAACTCCCGCTTCAAGCGACAAGCAGTGGCCGACCCGGCCGGTGGGCCTGGCCAGGCAGCCGCTCCTACAGGAGACGAGCTTGTCAAGCAAATGTCGATGCGTGCCATAATTAGCATGAAGGAAGCTGGTGAGTGATGCTTATCGTATTGAGTCATTTATTTTCTAAACACTCGGAACCAGGGATGATCATTGGGAAGAACGGAAAGAACGTGGCTGATATCCGTGACTCATCAGGTGCGAAAGTAACTGTCAGTGAAAACGTGTCTGGTGCTGCGGAGCGTGTTTTGACTATTGTTGGTCCTTTGGACACCATTGCAAAGGTGTAGTATTTTTTTTGTAGTTTTTAGGTGGTTTATTTTCTCCTCCGCCTAAACTCTGTCATTTTATTCAGGCATTTGCACTGTGTGCGACAAAGATTGTTGAGGAGCAGCCAGTTACCGGTCCTGGAATGGAAGATGTCAAGCAGCGACCACTTTCAATGAAAGTCTTGGTTCCACATGTCCGAATGGGATCCATCATTGGAAAAGCGGGTGCTAAAATCAAGGAAATCCAAGAAGCGTCTGGTTCAAAGCTGACTGCTACTGAGGAAATTTTGCCTCACTCTACTGAACGGGTGGTTATCGTGTCAGGTGTTATTGACTCCATTCATATTGCAACCTACCACATTGGTGCTGTTTTGCAAGAACATCTTGAACGAACAACCGGAACAATCCTCTACAAGCCAATTCCAGGCCTTATCACTGGCCAGGTTGCTCCTCGTGGTAGCGGCGGCTCCTCTTCTTCAGCCCAACCGTCCCGCTCGTCACAACCCCACCAAGCGCAGCATCCATATGGCCAAATGGCACCCAACCCGTACTACCCAATGCCTCCCGTTGGTGCCGCTTATGCTCCGTATGGTATGATGCCAGGAGGCCCTGCCAGTGCAGGAGGACTTGGCCCAATGACTCCTGGAATGCCGGCGGGTGCAATGTCTGTTCAGCAAATTTACATTCCAAATGAAATGGTGGGAGCGATTATTGGAAAAGGAGGAAGCAAAATCAATGAAATCAGAACTCGAACTGGGTGCAACATCAAGATTGCAGACCCTGTTGCGGGTGCTACTGAACGTTTGATTACGGTGACTGGAATGCCTGAATCTAACAGTATGGCTCTTTATATGTTGTACCAGAGACTGGAGATGGAGAAGCAGAAAGTACGTCAGTGATTGGACGAGTTAACGTTTGTTTTTGGGATTGATTTTGCAATCAAAATAAAACGACTACTTTAATCTTTTGGATTAATGGATTAATAATGCATCGCATTTTGATCTCTTGTCGCAACCTCCTCACAATAACAAAATGTACAATGGCAGAATTTTCTGTTTTGGAACAAAAAAAAGTTTGGAATGGCTTCGGAAGTCAAGTTCAGCCAGAGCGCAGCTGTCAACCGATGCCGAAACGTGAAGGAAACAAAATTGAAGGCACAGCAAGCGATTGCCAAGCTTGCGGATGAAGAAGGTGCTGCCAATGGTTGTTATCAAGCGCCAACTAAAAAAAACGCGACCACCATTCTATAGCCACAATCTTCAGTGCCCAGCTGCAGGATAATCGACACCAACTGAGCACTCAGCTTTTCCAACAGATTGCCGTGGATAAGCGCCAGACCTCTGAAGCGTTAGATGCCCAAGTCAGCTGGGAACGGAAAAGACAGCTTGATTCGTTAATCAACAAGCTAACATCAATCAAGAAAATGATTTTATTCCAGCAAGAGTCGGGAGGAAGGGAAGCCACGTTCAAATTGAAGATTCGTGAAAAGCGCGCTGCATTCCAGGTTCGGTTGGCGAATCTGGAACAGAGACAATGGCGTGAAAGGTAACTCAACCAATCACAAAAGAGTCCAACCACAAACTTTTTTTTCTTTATTGAGAAACCGAAACTTGTTTCTTCGTTTTTTTCTTTCTTTTTTTTTTTTGCATCCTCCTTCCTCTTTGCTAGTCTTATTTTTTTTTTAACATACTTTCCCCTTCTTCCGCAGGAATGAGTTATTACAGTCCCAACAAAGAATGGCAGAGACAATCAGTCAAATTCGAGCAATTGAAATCAAGAGCGTCAAAGACAAGAATGTGGTTAGAAGAATGAAACGAGAACACGAAATTCAAAACCAACAAGTTTCGATGCGCCAACAAAAGGGTACTTTTTTTTTTTCAAACTATATTTTAACAACCACACACATGCCAAAAATATTTGCTTTTGCTGACGAATAACTATATTATTAGAGTCCGAGTTTCTTCGAGAAATTCAACTGAATAAGGCCAGACAACTGGGAGAAGTAGGACACACCCCTGCTTGGATCTGCTGATTGTTTCACAATATCTAACCCACCATCACACCCCCGCAACTACACCCATACCACCAAAAAACACCACTACCAACCGCCCACTAACCAATCCACAAGGTGAACGACCTTGAAATCCGGAATATGGAAGAAATCGAAGACCTCACGAGCTCCCACCGCATCGAAGAATACGATCTCGTTGAGAAACAGCTTGTCGAAGTACATGAAATGACTGCTGGAATCGAAAGACAAAAATTCAACTTGGAAGCAGGGTTGTTGCTTGAAAAGCAAAAAGATATTAAAGCCGGGCATGCACGTTTGCAGCGTAGGCAAGACAAGACTCTTGCAAAGACTCAGCGAGCTGCCATGAGAGCAAGAGAGAAGGTTTTGGAAACAAATGCGCCTTTTACGTAATTTCGACCATTTCTAAAAAAAAAAAAAAAAAAAAAAAAAAACTTGTTTCTTATAGATGCTTCTAGCAGACCACCCCATTATTGTTGGTGACTTCTCGGCCACAGATAATATGAACGAAAACGAAAGTGAAGGAAACAGCGAATCGATGGGAAGTTCAATTGCTGGTGGATCCAACTCTTCCCTCCACGATGATCCAGAGGGAGCAGCAGCAAAAGTACCCAATGAAACCGAAAAGAATAGCGCAATGAATAAAGTGACTCAAGTAATGACGGAACATGAAAAGGAGTTTGTGCTTCTCACAGAATCAGGTTTGGGAAGGCGGTTTTTTTAAATAAGATGGCATGGCTGAAAAACTTGATATATATTTTTTAACTGACTCCAGGGAACGAGCGTTTAAAGAATTTGACGATCCATCACAAGAAGGTACTTGCGGAATTGAGACAGCTTCAGAGAAGTGCCATTAGTATCAAAACAAAGGAGCATCGTCGAAAAGTTTCGGATCTACTTAAAGACCATGAAGAAGAGATTGAACAAATTAAAGTTGAGCAGGCTTCTGCAATGCAAGGTAATCTTTTTTCTTGGCTAATCGGTTATTCCAACAAACACAAACACACACACAAAGAACTATTGCAGACTCATTTGCAGTCTGAAGAGATGCGTGCAGATACTGCGGTGTCGCAGAATCTACTCGGCCTGATGCTTCCAGGACACATTATGGAGCAGATTGAAACCGGTGTAGTTCCGGGTCCTGAGCAGTTTAATTGCGTGACAGTGTTTTTTACTGGTCAGACAATGTTTTTTGTGTTCGTTTTTTTTTGGTTGCTTCTCACCCCCTCACTAATGGTAAACAAAAACAAAAGACATTTACGAATTCAAGAAGCTTGTCGGATTCGTGTCTCCAGTCAAAATTCTGCAGCTTCTGAATGTACTTTACACAAAGTTTGACGAAGTTATTGCAAAGTACCCGCAACTCTACAAGGTATGCAGTAGCTCTTCTGAAAACTTAATTCGCATTTTGTTTTAAGCAACTCTCAAACACACACAAAAAAAGGTTGAGAGTGTATCAGACACATACATGGTTGCAGGCGGGATATCTTCGATTCACGAAAAGACTGACCAAGAAATTGCCGAATGTGCTATTCAAGCGCTTGCGTGCTCGATTGAACTTCAAAAACTTGTTTTGGCAATGGACTTTACGAATATTGTTGGGCCATATCCAATTCGGTTGAGAATCGGAATCCATTCTGGGGCTATAAATGCAGTTGAGTTTTTTTTTTTTGTTGATTTTCTTATTTGTGCTCCCCATTCATTTTCCATGCAGGGAGTCATTGGAACGAAAATGAGCAGATACTGTCTTTTTGGTGATACTATTAATACTGCTTCGCGCATGTGTACAACTGGCGAACCAAGCAAGATTCAAGTATCTACACAAGTGATTGAAAAGATTGGAAGCGATGAGCAATTTGAATTCGATGAACGTGGTGAAATCGAAGTGAAGGTAGTGAACACTTTTATTCCTTCAGTTCTTTAAAATAGTTTTTTGTGTTCTTTTTTTTGCAGGGAAAAGGCAAAATGAATACATTTTGGTTGCTTGTTTAAAAAGAGGACTTATGGGCCTGCTGCGTTTTCATTTTGGTCGTGGTTTACTTTTTGATTCATATAACATTTGATTTTCCTTTTGTTTGCATGTGCCTCAAATGAACTATATATTTCTTTGCTGATTTGTAGATATTTGACGTTGAGTGAATTTTTTGACAATACTTTGGAAGGCTTGGGCAATGTTCTCGACCACTTCTTAATATTACTCACTAAAAAAACACCAGGGCCTCATCCAAAACCCGCAACTCACCAACATCCAGCCTCCAGGCTCTGCCTCTCTCAAGTAGGGGCTGAATAATACATCTCAACAGCAAGAACCTCATATCATATCGCATGGCATCTTCGGACACGGCGACCGCGACCGCGTCGAAGGGCAAAAAGACGGCCTACAAGCTCTCGTTCGCGCTGCCGCCGCCGCCGCCGGCGCCGCCCGCCAGCGCGTCCGACTGGCGCGTCAGCCGCAGCGCCGCCCGCGCGCGGCCGCCGCCGGCCGCGCCGTCGCCGGGCTACGGCGTCAAGCGCGCGTGCCAGCCGTACGACCGGCGGCTGCCCGGCGGCGCGGCGACCGTGCAGCGCTGCTTTGTCGTCGAGCGCGACGAGGGCGGCCTGGTCGAGTACCGGCTGCGCGGCCGCGAGCGCTTTCCGAACATTGGGTGCGTCTTTCTCTCTGTCTTGTCTCTGTCTTCTGTCTTCTTCTATCTTCTATCTTCTATCTTTCTTTCTTCTGTCTCTCTTTCTTCTGAAACTACAAATACAAAACAGTCACTGCGCCCTGTGCGATCCCGACGCCTGGACATTCAACGGCTCGCAGTACGACCCCTTCCTGACCCTGCTCTACGCGGAACGCGACGGATGCATTCCGTCGTCCGTCGTCACGACATATCCGAAATTCATTATTCCTTGGCGATACAAAAACAAGAGAACCGGCGAAATTACTTGGAAGATTTTTCACCTGACGGCAGACAAGATTACTAGTGCCGACAGGTTCGTGTCTCTTTCTTGTCTCTTGCGCATGTAGTTTTTGGTGATTGCTTCAACCACCTCGCTTTTTGTATATAGTGAAACTATTGTTGTCAATCCAGCCAAGGACCTCAGATTACGAAATGTCATGAAACGAGCAGCTGACGCGAAATATTCGTATGCCAATCTTTTTTTATTTTTTATTTTTGTTTCTTCCACCATTATTCTACCCGTTTTTTTATTCACAATATCACAAAATTTTTCGTACAGGTTTTCGACCGGATTCCAAATGGTGGATTATTTGCTTAGAATAGTGCGCGAAGTTCTTGGAGACTATGGACTTCCAGGAGGTCCCACAAGTTCTGATGCTGATGCAAGCTTGTTTCAACAAATGACAAGGTAATTTTTTTTTCACATGTCCATGTGTTTCTATACTCTTACAAAATTATATACTCCAATCAATGTATAGACAGGGTCATAATTTGATGTTACTCTGTGATGTCAAGATTGGATTGTGTCGACACAAAGCGCTTCTATTCAAAATTCTCTGTGACATTGTAGATCTTGACTGTGCCCTCGTGACGGGATATTCAACGGCAGGGAGACACCAGTAAGTACCTCCTTTCTTTGATTTTCGTATAAAATTAATCGTTTGACAACTCAAATAAGGTGGAACATTATAACCCTTGCAAATGAAGGCGACTACTTGATTGACCCAACATCGCCTCATTTCACATGGACAACGAAAGGATCGTTACGCACAAGAGGGTATCGCGTTACTGCGGATACTTCTTTTGGGCACAGTGGATTCACACAAAAGGAACGGGGAGAGCTGTGAGCACGAAAAATGGAAAGGAGGAAAAAACCGAAACGAATACCAAAAAAAATACAAGTATATATGAGCATGAAGCGATTTAAATAATAAAAAACTGCATTTGGATATCTAGTGGGGTAACTTCGACATCAAAGTAATTATTGATACAAGACCGCGGACACCGGCGCCTCTTGTTACCATCATCATAATCGGCCACCCTTTCTCCAATCATCTTGAAGTGGTGGAAAGACGGAATAAACATGTGTAATTAAAGTGTTCGAAGGGTTAAATTCAAATCCATATGTATATAGCGACCTTGATCTGGACTTTTTCAATGATAAAAGCAATAAAACAGTTTTTTGTTGGGGTGAACAACCAAACCAAAAAGTATAAGACCACATCACGATCAGCATCGACAATTTTTCTTGCAGAGCATCAAACACGACTTTTCCCATCACTTGATCTTGCTGATCTTTTTGCTAGTCAACTCCACGCGGTTTTGCACCGCCGTTGCGTCCTCCGCAATCTTTTGAATGTGTGGCTTTTGGTTCTCCAACTCCTCGCCCATTGCAAGACCCATCGCTTTCATGTTTTCCAGCCCAGCAGAAATAGCATCCAGATTACCATCAATCTGCTCTTCCACATCATCTCTTTCTAATCCATCTGGTGTCGTGTATGCTTTCTTACCGGTTGCCGACGAATTGTAAACCCGAGTTGTATTGGCATTGGCAGCACGTCTCCGCTCTTCTTCTTGGTCCTTACTTGCTTCCATTTCACTCTTGTATTGTTGTTCCAACGCTTGTGCCTTCTTGTCGGCACCCCAAGTCGGGAGCATGAAAAACTGATTTGTTGTTCTCAGCTGCGACGCTTTAGCGTCTGCGATTTTCGCGTGTCCTTCAGCCTCGGACACTTTTTCAGAGATGCGATGAAGTTGTTCTAAATGAAAAGGTTTTTGGATGCAATTTTAGCCCAAAACACATATCCGTTTTAACCGTCTCCCTATGCTTTTTTACCTCCTTGTTGATGAAGCTTGTTCAATCCCGCAGCACCCAATTCTTCGCTCTGCTGGAGCTTCGACAGGGCTTCATTTGTGGTAGCAAGACTATCCATTTGAGTAGCACGTGTCTTGCGTGCAAGCCATCCTCCATCATTTTCGTTTGGTTCCTCCTTGTTCACATTTTCCCATCCGAAATAAGCTGCTAATGGATTGTCTTTCGCCTTTGGAGGTGCTCCTCCTTCCGGGATGAGAGTATCCTTACTGTCCTTTGAAGTGGTGGTGGAGGTGGTGGTGGCAGACGAAGTATAACTCCACACAGAGGCCGGAATCTTGTTAAGTGGATTACTAGGATTATTCCACACGTCTTTTACATCAGCAAGGATGGAATCCACCGTAGAAGGTTCTTGTTGAACAACTGCCTGGGCCACTAGTGGAACCTCTGTGGTCGAAGTGAGCTTGGCAACTTGATCCAATTTCACAAACGTGGAAAGTTGGGATTGGTACCACTCTTCATGGCGATAGTTGAGTTTTCCATTGAGGTTTGCAGGAAGGTTGGACCGGTCCACGTGGTCAACAAGAGTCAACTTGTTGCATTCGATTATTTCCACGTTGTACATTGTCTTGTACATGTTCAATACATCGGCGTTGGGAGTAACGAGAGACCAGGCGCGGGAAAAGTAGGTTGGAGGCGCAGCGTGGCAGATAATGAAGGACTTGAGTTTGATAGGAACAACGTTGAGAATAAACTCAAGAAGGATAATGTGTACGTCTTTGACGGATACTTCAGGGTTTACTAGATCCGAGTTAGACACAATCGTGAGGCCTCGTGTTTGTACGGCAGGGCTATTGGCGGTTTTTAATTCAAAGTTGAGCCGTTTAAAGTTGTGCAAGTTGGGGAGGATTTTAAACACTCAACAGTTCAAGCGCCTTCGACAGCACCCACTCCACCGCCCATTGCAACTCAGAAAGGGATTTTGTATTATTGAATGTCCAGTTCTTATCCCAATACTTTAAGTTCACGATCAAGAGTGGCACATCGGACTTTGTAAATGCCTTGTCGGCCACAAAAGAAATGAGATTCTTTTCAAAGATGGCAAATGGATAAGGTGGATTCAATGCAAAATGAGTTGCGATGCTCGAGCGGAAGACCTATTGCAACATGTGAGACAGTTTCCTGTCATACCACCAGGTGTTGAAGATACCTGCTGCTGAGAATATAGCGCAAGGGCCCGGTCTACATTATACCCCCGAACTTCAAGGAACTGCTTGGCGGTGGCATCGTCCGTGTTGGTTGTTGCTATGAAGGCTTTGATTGATGCGGGTTGCACACTCATTTTTAAGTAAAAAAACACAAGGAGGATTGCAAAATATATAATGTACTCTTTATTGGGTCAATAATATGATTGAAACCTTAAGCCTGAGGCTTGTACTCGGGTAAAGATTCGTCTTGAACACGAGCAGTGACCAGTGGCAGCTCCCACTGACTCACGCCCGTAACAGTATTCACAAAATACCATCGATTGTATTGCGCAGACCAGTTTGCATGCCATCCATGGGGAAGTTGTGGCGGGGTCTGTGCCTTGTAAACAGTGACTTGCACTTTTGGCAACTTGGTGGCAACTTGCTTCGCTTGTACTGCCAATTGATCCACAAGGTTGTCAATGCGTTGTCCGATACTGCCGAAACTCAGGGACCCGCTAGATGACGGGGCTGGTTGTACAATAACAATAGGCGGGGCTGGTGGTTGGTGGCTCTGCGGCACAATTCCCCGCGATGGTGGGTCCCACTGCGTTGTATTGTTGTACTGATTGGCGTAGAAGAATGTCTGGAACTGGGGTGACCAGACTGCCACCCAGCCTTCTGGAACGATAGGGGTTGGAGGGATTGTGTTTGAGGGCATGGTTTTACAAATTTGAACAAGAGTTCAAAACAAAAACCTGAATAAGTACCCCCTGAGAAACGGCAGAATTTTCTTTGCATTTCCATGTGTTCTAGCACTGTGGCATACCCCGCATGAGCGTGATCATCAGGAATCGAAAGTGCTGCTATCCCAAGAAATCTAAAAGTGTTTAAGCCGTAATTCAAATGGACAAGAAGAGTGACTGTTAGAATTGTATTGACAAGGAGTGAACGAATCAAGAAAGCAGCTTCCAAAAGAGTCTCCAACTCTCTTCGCTCCGACCGGGCCATCGAATGCCCCCCACTTGCATCCCAAGCAGCCCCATATACGCTCTTGGTTCTCTTATTTCCAAAACAGATTCAGATTCGTCCAATGCTACAACCTTCATTCCAAGAGTGATTTCCTCGATTCCATCTGTGGTCGCAGGCACCCATTGTTCGTACTCGTCAATTTCTTGAACCATTGCACGCATGCACTGTACTAGAGGATATATTGCTCCGCCACCCACTGAATCAAGTTTTTTTGCGAGAGCAAAATAATCCACCACAGCCTGCATCTGTTCTCGAAGCAAGGCCCACTCCATTCGCTTTCGACCCAAAACACTCCACCAAATCGGGTCCATCCGACAATACGCATACCACAGCACAATCATTGCCTCAAACATTGGAATAGCTTCCAAAGCGCGGGGAATTGGATGCTCTGTATAGAACCTCAACAGATTCAACATACGATGTGCAGCATCCAAGCTTTGATTAATTGAGGAAACAAGGATTGACTGGACAGTAGTGCTCAGGTACATGGGATTAAAACATTTGAATCCAGATAGAAACAGTCTGGGGCGATTCAACAGACAGACTGTTGCCAAAATCACACAATTCAAGTTGAGTTCAACCTTCTTCGGTGCCTTCTCTGATGATCCTGGCGGTACGAGAACGTCTGCCGGTACTTGGGATTGTGCTTGCATCATTCTCGACTGTAATTCCGCAACTTTTTCTGATTCAATCAGTTCGTTGCTTGCCTTTGGTGCAACCACAAAAGCCTTTTTGATGGCAATAGTCACAGTATATAGAATACTGAAATACTGCAGGAAGGGGTCCCCTTGAAATATCAATTGCGATCCATCATACACAGTCGAACGACCCTTCATCTTGTTCGAATTTATCGGAACATCCACAAGTTTAGAAGAAGTAGCAGCTTCCCACAAAATCTCAGGATAAGCCGACCAGAATGCGCATCGGCGGTCTTCTTTCTGGCGAGGCGTCAAATTCAAGTGGAACAACCATGGGGAATCATCAGGATCAACGTCCAGCCGTAATGCTTGAATCAGATGCATAGCGATTTTTAAAAGAGGTTCGACCAGAGCAGGTTGACCAATATCTGAATAGGTGTACTTAGTTTACGTTGGAATTTAATCTCATTCTCACATCCAAGATACGTATACAATCCAACAAGAGCCTGCACGGTCTGGTGAGTAGGTGTCTCGCTAACGGCACGAATAGCAGCTTTCCTCGCTCGTTTGTAGTAGACCAATGATTTCTCGAACGATATCGGAGCCGTGCAAACAGCAAGAGCAGCAAGTCGCAGAAAAGCCGGTACGCTGAAAAAATCTTTTAAGAGCTGGTCGGAGTCGACGCCTGGCATTGGTGCTGGTGTCTCATTTGGTATTGGTGTTCCATTGTCTGTCAAGAAATGATATACTACAAGCCAGTCATCAATCGTGGGCATCAAATCAGGATCTTCCAGTTGCCACGCAGTTCCTTCATGGTCAATCAATGGAGTTTCAGATACATTTAAAATGCATTGAAGGACTGGATTTTGGGATGTTTTCTCAACTGGCGCAGGAATAGTTTGCAGATTGTCTAGAGATGGCTCCGAATCTTGGTTCCAGCCCTCTTCCTCTTCTAGATCTATCATTGAAGTGCCAGATACTGTCATGAACCGATCAAGAAGGGCAGAGGGAGAGTTCACGGCGGGATGAGTCGCTGCCAACCCGCCGCTCGCAGGCTCCAATGAGCACAGACTCCCACTTCTGGCACATCGATCACACCCGTATGGAGCTGGAACACATCGTTTCTTGAACTTGAAGCAGCGTTCGCACGCTGTTCCTGGCGGAGCGCGAGTCTTTGGCAGTTTCATGACTAATATGACAAATAATTTCTTCCCCAAAAAAGAAAAATGCACGCTTTTTGAGACCGGAGAAAAAAGCTTAGTCCCGTCCAAATCCATGAAAAAACGACAAGTGCGAATCAACTGACCAACGGGCCGCAATCAAATCTACGCCAACCGGAAGCGGTATGGACTCTGCAATTGGCTAGCAGCTGTTGACGACGACCCGGAAGCGACGGCAGAGGCTTTTAAGGCTGTCATCGAGATGTAGCGCCAACAGCAACGGCAGCAGCAACAGCGCTATCGCGTCCCCAAGCGGAAGTCCTCACGGCGGTTACGATGAGGACTTTGAAACAGTGGACACATCATTAATGGTACTGTCTTTATTCTTCCAGTAATATTCACAAATATTTACAGTGCCCCTTCTTCATTACTTCTTCTTCTTCAATACCTGAAGAGTCTGACGACATCGAAACCACCCTGGACCGCTCTGTTGGACCCTGTGTCTTCGAGTCCTTTGGTCTACTGGAGGTGAGTAGAATATCATTTCTGGGAACTATCAATTATTTTCAGAACGTACACCTCCTTTTAAGCCCCGTTTCAGGTTGTTTCACTTTTATATTCCATTTTGTCCCCTTCTCCCACCTTGAGTTTTGATTACTAATTTGCTTATCTCTAGTGGTTTACAGTTACAAAGATGGAACTGAAGCTTGGGTAGACTTGGAGTTTTCTTGTGTTTGCTTCTGTAATAAACTTGACGTTGACGTGTCTCAAATTCTAAACTTGTATATCAATAATGTGCTGTTTTTTTTTTATTTAGTAATTATCATCAATGTTCAACTATTGATGATCGTTGGATATAGAATTATTGCTAAACCACAGTATTCTCATCGATATTTATAGAGTTTTATAGCAATAAAACAAATTATCATAATTCACTTTATTTGACAATAACCACACGATAAATTATTGTGACAAAGCGATAACTCCCGATTGAAAAAAAAAAGAAAGAAATGCTTGCTTTTCCAGTAAGTTACTAAGTTTGATTTTTGATTTTTCTTTATTTTCTTCTGTACTTGTCTTAAGTTAGTCTTTTTTTAGGTTTACATGCAAAGATCCCCTCATCGAAAATAGAGAAGGTTTTTCTCTGGTAAATACAAGAGGCATTGCGTCATATTTCAATGTCTTGCAGACAATTGGGGGAACAGTAGCTGGATGGGCGATAGGGGGAGTGATGGTGGAGGTGTGGTTGTTAGCTGAACAATAACTGCTCACTTTACCAGATGTTCAAATGCTCAGTACATGACATGACCATGCATGCACAAGATCATCCGCAGTTGGATCCAGGAGAGCAGGTCTTGGCAAATAAGGGCTACGTAGGGCCATGTGGACGTGGATTGAGTTTAATAGTGCCTTTCAAGGCAACGGCAAGGAGCCCCCTGACACCCTTCAAGCTTGAGATGCATTCAGTCAAGCATATCATTGTGGAACACTCCTTTGGGTTTGCCAAACAATACACTGCCATCAAACATACCAATCGCGTTCGAAGAATTCCTGAATTGTTGACAGAGGTCAAATGACCGACTCCTATCTATGGAACATTGTCAAAGTGATTATTCATTCAACTACCATGTATACCTTCAGAAACCAGCAGCGATACCCATAGAGAACTGAGGAAATGAGTGACGGAGTGAATAGGAAATATAAATAAGTTTTATTTTAATTATTTAACTAGGAGCTTATACAGTTTATTTTTAATCCTATTTATTTATTTATTCATTATATTTAGCGATAAAATATGCCTCAATACAATGAGCACTAAATAGCAATAAAATTATAGTTTATTAGACATGTGCTGGTTTTCTATGAAAATTGGTATTCAGTGATAGAATACTACTAATGACTACGGTGGTCCGTACGCCCCTGCAAAATTTCACAAAACACAAAAAGCAGCTGACCAATCAGAAACCAACCAATCAGAAACCAACCAATCAGAAAATGGTCAAAAAAACATGAAATGCACCAACCCAACTTTATTTTCGCTGTCAACAAACGCCAACTGTGACATCAAACTCTTTTAATAACAGACACATTGTCTGGCGTTGTCCCTGTGGCTCCTTTTGCAGTCTCAGCACTGTCCACTGCCTCTATGTATGCAACAACCCAACTTTATTTTTGCTGCCAATACACACTGATATTTAACACTTTCAATAACAGCCATGGTGCGTAATCTCGTTTCCATGGCTCTCGTTTCCGTGGCTCTCATTGCCTTTGAAGTTTCCGAGGAACCTTCAGCTCCCACTATATTAGAGTCATGATATTGGCAGTTAAACCAACCATTCCCAATCGGGAACAATTGGCAACATAAAGGTTGACCTTGGAAGTCATGCCGGAACTTCAGCAACTTGAATCCGCAGGAGACTATGCCTCCACAGGCCTGGCAAGGCAACACACCAACGAAACCAAAGGGCACAATACTAGACAATGTTGGCTAGAATAAAATACACTGGTTAGACATAGATAGTTACAATAATAAAAAGACAGAAGTGCCTACACAGCACAGCATTGACACAACAGAGACGGCAAAGAGAGCCATAGAAGAGACTCTGGACAACCTGACTGTAACTAAAGTGTTTGATATCACAGTTAGAGTGTGTTGGGGGGGAAGATTAATTCGGGTTGGCACTTACGTAGCAGCGGCAGTGTCGATGGGACCGAGACGGCAAAGAGAGCAGCCACAGAGAAAACACCAGACAACGCGCCTATTATTAAAAGTGTCAGCTATCACAGTGAGAGCGTGTTGGAGGCGAAAATAAAGTCGGGATGGTACTTACACAGCAGTGTCAGCATCGACGGCTACAAGATGGCAAATAGAGGCACAGGATCGATGTTAGGAGTAGATGCCGTTGGCTAGGAGAGAAGGACAAGACATATGTCCTTGCTGGCAGGTCAAGTTGGCAGTGGCAAGATGTTTGATAGCGGCAGCCGCGGCTATCGGCTCTATGAGCGAAGCAAGCAAACGTGGCTATTGGGACTGGCAGAGGCGGGCAGCGGCGGTAGTTGGTTGGTTGTTTGTGTTGTGTTTCGTGTTTTTTTTTGACATTTTTCTGATTGGTTGGTTTCTGATTGGTCGGTTTTTGATTGGTCAGTTGCTTTTTTGTGTTTTGTGAAATTTTGAAGGGGCGTACGGACCACAGAAAATTACAGGTTTACCATAAATATTGGTAATCCTCGGTAATTTTATCAATAAATAAAGTTAAATATAGTGAATTATCATAATCCCTTTATTTTGTGATAAGTCCACGATAACCTTTTGCAAAACATTGAATTTTATCGATAGCAAAAACAAACCAAAAAAAAAGAACAACAAATGTCCAAAATCACCGCTGCTACCGCCGCTAAGGTAACAAACCATTTTCCTCCTACATTCCATTCATAAAGTCTCATCCTCCTCCTCCTCCTCCTCCTCCTCCTCATCCTCATCCTCATCATCCTCATCTTCCCCCTTACACCCCTCAACAACTACCTTCTTTTTTGACACATTCTTCACTGCTTTCTTCTTCTTTTCCTTTTACTTTGCTAACTTCTTCTTATTTGCAGCCACCTTCAAACTGTCAGTCTTCTAGAGCTTCATGGACTCCACTGCGTCAAATGAAACCCCAGCATTGGACACTACAGCCACACTCTGGCAAAAGATCTGGGCACTGTTTTTGTTAGAACCAGACAGTCAATAAAGGACTTAAGGGTTCTTGAAGGCACGAGGGCTTAGGGGGCACGAGGGCTTGTCCAATAACGGCTTGAGGTCACGAGAGACGGGATTGAAGAGTTACAAAACTGAAGACTAACACAGAATGTATTGAAACTGAACTAAAACTCAGAGCAGAAAGCTTGCTATTTATGCAAGTTCTGGAATTACAAATAACAAAAGTTCAAAACAGAAAACAAACTGAAAATCAAACAGAAATTGTGATAGCAAGAGTGATAGCACAATAATATGTGAAATCAAGAATGATATCACAAAATGAAACAGAAAAACTTAGTAAAGTGACAAATCAAAGATGACAAATACAAAAATAGAAACTTAAAGTAAAATGTTACTAGCGGGGAACGAACCCGGGTTTCCACCGTAAGAGACGCGCTTAATGACCACTAAGCTACGGAAGTATAAAGAAATGTACTTATAAGCAGCACTCGCACCAGGACCAGGCTTATCGGGATATTTGGCATGGAATTCAGAAACCAACTCAGCAGCACCCGAAACATTGGCAGCAGGTTCCCAAGAGCGATCAGAGTTAGAATAACCCATCCAGTGTACCAAATATTGAAGTTTGTTGTAGAAAACACGAGAATCCAAGATTTCTTGAACTTCCCATTCTTCAGTGTTGTCCACGATAACTGGCGGAGGCGGAGGTTGGGTAAACGCGGTGACAATATTCTTAGTCTTGGGATGCAGCAAAGACGCGTGGAATACTGGATGAATACGCATGGTTGAAGGTAAGGCAAGCTCAAAGGCGACTGGGTTGATGACGCGCTTGACTTTAAAAGGACCAAGTTTCTTATCATCAATCTTTTCAGAAGGACGATTAGTCTTGATATTGCGACAATCCAAGAAAACCAAGTCTCCGGGTTTAATTTCCGGAACCGGTAACCGAGATTTGTTGGCTTGTGTGGTGTAACCTTCCTGGGCAAACTTTAAGTTCGCACGAAGGTCTTCAAGAATTGTTTTCATAGACGCGAGGCGATCTTCAGCGTCAGGAACAGAGGATTCACGAATAATAGAGGGGTCAAAAATTGGATTGTGACCAGAGTTTGCGAAGAACGGTGTATGACCAGTAGTGGTTACCAAAGAATCGTTGTAGGCAAATTCGCAAAGCGGTAATTTGGATACCCAATCGTCTTGCTGGTAGTTACAGTAAACGCGTAGGTATTGCTCAATGACTTGGTTGAGGACCTCAGTAGATCCATCAGTTTGAGGGTGAAAAGCGGTAGAAATGTTAAGTTTAACGTTTAGGAGTTCCATAAAACGTTGCCAGAAACCACCAGTAAAACGCGGGTCGCGATCGGATACAATGGATCTGGAAGCACCGTGAAGTCTAAAAACTTCCCGAATGTAGATGTCTGCAGTATCAGCACCTGTAGAAGTTTTTACCGTAGGAATAAAATGGGCTTGCTTGGTAAGCCGATCTTTTACCACAAGTAAGGCATCAAAACCTTGACTAATAGGCAAGTCAGTAATCCAATCCATAGAGATATCCATCCATGGTTTGGAAGGAACCGGTAAGGGTTGGAGAAGGCCAAATGGAGCATGGCGAGAAGGACGAGAACGCTGACACGATGAAACGCTGAACTACACGCCGCATGCGCGGAAACCAGTAATCACGAGAGATTAACTCAACTGTTTTAGCAACACCAAAGTGGCCAGCAGCGGGAGCACAGTGACGTTGACGGAAAACTTCAAGTTGAAGCTCCTCAGTTGGAAGGTAAATAAGTTCGTCACGAAAGATGAGCCCGTTGGATTCAGTGAAGATAATGTGTAACTTGCGCTTCTTGTGTAAGGCGTACAGAGCGGACTTGGAAGTAGGGAGGGTGACGCGATCGATCCAGCTTTTGTCCGAATTGACAATAGTAATGTCATCAATATCCACACGTTGGAATAGCTGAATAAAGTTTTGTTTATGCAGCTCATCGCCTTGCTGAGTGACGTAGTCAGGGCGGCGGGACAGCGCGTTTGGTTTTCCGGAAAGTCGGCCAGGGCGATGAAAAATTTTAAAACTAAATTCCGACAACTTAGTCATCCACCTATATTGGCGAAGGGTAAGTTGCTGAACGGCAGTGAAGTTTTGAAGGCGATCATGATCAGAGAAAACAATGATCGGGTCTGAGGGCTCAACGGCTATTAGGTAATGTCTCCAAGCTGCGAACGCGTCTACGATGGCAAGCAGTTCCTTGTCGTGAGTATCGTAGTTGATTTCCGCTGGAATTAACTTGCGGGAATGAAAGGCAACAGGGTGTAACCTTCCATCCGAACCGAACTGGGATAAAATTGCGCCCACTGCAAAATCTGAGCAATCAGTTTCCACATACACGGTACGACTGGGATCGAAGTGAATCAGGACCGGAGCGGTGGAGAAGGCATGTTTAAGGTTTTCAAAAGCTGATGCCGCGGCTTCGGACCATGGAAAGGGTCTAATTTTGGCTTCCTTACGCGTTAGGCTTGTGAGCGGTAGCACAATATCGGAGTAGCCGGTAATAAATTGGCGGTAAAAATTTGCAAATCCAAGAAAAATTTGCACGTCCTTGACAGACTGAGGTACCGGCCAACTGGAAACGGTAGCAACCTTTGCAGGATCCATCTTGACACCATCGGCAGAGAAGATATGGCCCAGGAATTCCTTAGAACTGGTATGGAAAGCGCATTTGGCAGGATTAACTACCAAGTTGTGTTTTTGCAAGCGCTCCAAGACTTCCTTAACGTGACGTTCGTGTAATTCTTCATCTTCGGAAAAGATTAGAATGTCATCCAAATAAACGATGACAAACACGCCCAGTAAGTCCGAAAAAATGTCATTCATGAAGTACTGGAAGGCAGCTGGAGCGTTGGTTAGACCGAAACTAACCACATTATACTGGAAATGGCCAAACTTGCAGCGAAATGCAGTTTTCCATTCGTCACCAGAGCGTATTCTTAGTAAGTGGTACGCGTCCGGGAGATCCAAGTGAGTGAAAATTTTAGCCTTGGATAATTTTCCCGCAAGATCCGTGAACAGCGGTAGCGGAAACTTGTTCTTGACTACAATGTTGTTGATGGCACGATAGTCAATGCAAAGGCGGAAGCCACCATTTGGTTTCTTGACAAAGAAGCAAGGGGCGGCGACCGGAGAGGTAGAGGGAGATATCCAGCCTCTAGCCAAGGCATTAGTAAGATATTCCTGGAGAACTTTTTCTTCGGCTGGGCTCAGTGGATAAATTTTCCCAGCCGGCGGTAGTTTTGCCGAAGTTCCATCTTCATTCTTAACGATCTCGATAGGCAAGTCGTAAGGGCGATGAGGTGGAAGCGGCCGAGGAGTCTCAGACTTGGGTGCAAACACGTCCGAGTACTGCTTGTAGCGTAAAGGCACTCCTCTATCGTCAGAATCGATAGCAGACTCCTGATAGTCCTTTGTATTAATCACAGCTGAAATTGACACAGGGGGAGTGTCATCATCTTTGGAAGAAGTGACATCCATTCGAGCGGCAAAGATAGTAAGCCCGTGTTTCTTGGCAATGCCAAAGAACGCAGTGGTATTAAGCAACTCAACATCCGGTGTAGAACTCGCTGGTGGATTTTCCGTCGGGATTGAAACAGAAGCGGTAGAAACCTCCAGATCCTTGACAGCTGGATCGTCTGGAGGGGAATAAGGCAAGGCCGTAAAAGCCTCAGGGGGCACGTGGTCAGCTGACAGGCAAGCCCCATTGGAGAACGTGACCAACATGTGACGCCAATTAACGCGAGGGTTGTGAAGGCAAAGCCATGGAAGACCTAAAATAAGCGGACAAGAAATATCCGCGACAAGAAGAGACATCGTTTCGGTATGAGAACCAATTCGACAAATTAAAGGTACTGTTTGTTTAGTAATGGAGCGAGAGCGCGAACCATCTGCTAAATTAACATTGTACAAAGTGGAGGAAGGAATAACAGGTATTTTATTTCTTAGAGCGAAATCTAAGGAAATAAGGCCGAAAGCCGAACACCCACTATCCACGAAGGCACCCAAAGAAAAGGGCTTGGTAAGGTTTGGAGATGAAGAAGAAAATTTTTCCCCGACAACAAGTGTACATGGAAGCACAATCTTGGAATCCGATGATGAGGGAACGGAAAGGTTGACAGTTTGCATCGCCAAACTGGGCGGGGAGTTTACGCCTGAGCACCCGTTCCCTGGGCGCTCCGAGCATTTTTTGCAACCAAGAGGGGGCAAGCTTTGGTGTCAGAAGCACCCTTGCAACCGTCTTGACCACAGTAAGCGCAAAGACCTTTATCCTTGCGGCGCTGACGTTCCTCGTGGGTGGGCTTGCCAGACTTGACATCAGCAGCGGCAACATCAGCAGACCCAGAGGGCTTGGAGTGCGTGTTTTGCGGAACCTATTTATGATTTGCAAAGGTAAGTGTTTGTACATGGTGGAAAGGTGATGGTTGTCTATGTTGCTTACCATGTCCCCATTAGCTGCTTCTTATGTGGAGACTGAAAGAGCGGAATAACGTCATCAAATACAGGCTGCTGGCTGACTTTGAAGTGATAGGCTTTTTTGCGTTTTGGATCCTGACATGATGTTGGGTGGGGGTGTTTCATTTCTACATGTTTCTTTTATTAGACTTCAAATAAATTCCATTTAAACAATTCATTAGAATATTCCATCACCATATATCAGTTGTAATTACAAGAGAGGTAAGTAATCAGTAGAATAAAAAATGTCATGGGTTTGCAACTGAATTGGATCAAGAGACGCTGGAGGAGTTGTTCCTGAAGTACTGCGGCAGAAATACACCAATCAAGACCCGCAAGTGCTTGTTTGACTGTTTTCAGAGTTTGCAGCTGAATATAAAACCGCAAATCCTATGGATCCCTTGCTGGAAAAATTAAAAAGGGTATTATTTCTTTGGGAAGTGTCATCAACAAACTGGAGGAGGTGTGCGATGATTGCTGGTGTGATGCAAATGACATCACAGATGTGTCATTTGACTTACGCCACCGCCTCACCCTTGAATCATTCTATTTTACTTATTTCTTTATTTTATCATTCTGAATTTGTTATTCACTTAGTTTTTCTTAGGTTTATATCCAGAGGCAACCCCATCGCAAACAGAGAAGGTTCTTCTCTGGCAAGTATCAGAGGCATTGCATACAGACAATTGCGGTAACATCTGCTGGATGGGGGAAATGCTGTCAAACATCAACAGTTCTGACTGAAGTAACAGATGTTCAAAGGATGCATCCATAACATGACCATGTACGCCTGTGATAATCCTCAATTGGATCCAAGCGAGTTGGTGCTGGCTGATCAGGGCTATGTGGGTCCTTGCAGACGAGCCCTCAGCCTGATTGTGCCCTTCAAATCTACTGCCAGAACGCCACTGACCCCCTTCAAGTGTGCCTATAACCACATACACGCCATCAAACGCGTGGTAGTTGAGCATTCCTTTGGATTTGCAAAGTGCTGCACCGCAATCAACCACACATCCAGAATCCTTCAACCCTGGACAAATGGATCACTCCTACCTCTGGAATATCATCAAGGTTATTATTCACAGTACAACAATGTACACCTTCAAGAACCAACAGCAGTATCCTTAGATGTAGGGTAGTAAAATAAATTTAGTATTGAAAATTTTTAAGAGATATACTTTTCTTTTTGTCTAAGGGCATAATGCCACTTGCTTGCTTATTTCATTTTATTTTTAATTTATTATAAACTTAAAAATTAATGTTAACTCAATAGCGCAGTAGTACTTCAAACCCCACTAAGTATTTTTTTTTGTAGTTGACTGATAACAATATTTTTATTGCGATGCGCTATTGCGCTAATTCTCTATAAAAACCGCAATATAAAGACAGATTTTTCGCGTTTATTATTGATCTATCCATCTCCGATGGTGACTGCTTTGTGGGACCATTTTGATGTGAGATTATCGATGGTTTGAATATTCAATAAAGAAGGATATATATCTGAACTTTTGTGTTGGTGATTCTCAAGGGTTGTTGGGAGGGAATGCATGTTGTCAAAAGCTGGACCAAACCACATCAAACTCTGTCCAAATCTGAAAAAACAAGTAGAAGAATGTCTGGAACTGGGGTGACCAGACTGCCACCCAGCCTTCTAGAACGATAGGGGTTGGAGAGATTGTGTTTGAGGGCATGGTTTTACAAATTTGAACAAGAGTTCAAAACAAAAACCTGAATAAGTACCCCCTGAGAAACGGCAGAATTTTCTTTGCGATTCCATGTGTTCTAGCACTGTGGCATACCTGGCATACCCCGCACGAGCGTGATCATCAGGAATCGAAAGTGCCGCTATCCCAAGAAATGTAGACGTGTTTAAGCCGTAATTCAAATGGACAAGAAGAGTGACTGTTAGAATTGTATTGACAAGGAGTGAACGAATCAAGAAAGCAGCTTCCAAAAGAGTCTCCAACTCTCTTCGCTCCGACCGGGCCATCGAATGCCCCCCACTTGCATCCCAAGCAGCCCCATATACGCTCTTGGTTCTCTTATTTCCAAAACAGATTCGGATTCGTCCAATGCTACAACCTTCATTCCAAGAGTGATTTCCTCGATTCCATCTGTGGTCGCAGGCACCCATTGTTCATACTCATCAATTTCTTGAACCATTGCACGCATGCACTGTACTAAAGGATATATTGCTCCGCCACCCACTGAATCAAGTTTTTTTGCGAGAGCAAAATAATCCACCACGGCCTGCATCTGTTCTCGAAGCAAGGCCCACTCCATTCGCTTTCGACCCAAAACACTCCACCAAATCGGGTCCATCCGACAGGACGCATACCACAGCACAATCATTGCTTCGAACATTGGCATGGCTTCCAAAGGCTGGGGAAATGGATCGTTTTGATCCAGTAAGGATTTCAACAGATTCAAAATACATTGAGCTGCATCCAAGCTTTAATTAATTGAGGAAACAAGGATTGACTGCGCAGTAGTGCTCAGGTACTTGGGATTAAAACATTTGAATCCAGATAGAAACAGTCTTGGACGGTTCAACAGACAGATTGTCGCCAAACGCACAAAATTGAATAGTACAACCAACCCTGTTCCATTGTCTGGTAATACTGACAGTGCGAGAAAATCTACCGGTAGTTGGGATTGTTCTTGCATTATTCTCGACTGTAATTCCGCAACTTTTTCTGATTCAATCAGTTCGTCGCTTGCCTTTGGTGCCACAACAAAAGCCTTTTTGATCGCAATAACCACAGTGTGTAGCGTACATAAAGACTGCACAAAGGGGTTTTCTGGAAATATCAGTTGCTCTCCCACATACAAAGTCGAACGGCCTTTCATCTTGTTCGAATTTATAGGAACATCCACAAGTTTAGGAGAAGTAGCTGCGTCCCACAGTATCTCAGAATAAGCCGACCAGAATGCGCATCGGCGGTCTTCTTTCTGGCGAGGCGTCAAATTCAGGTGGAACAACCATGGGGAATCATAAGGATCAATGTCGAGCCGCAATGCTCGAATCAAATGAGTTGCAATTTTCAAAAGAGGTTCGACCAGCGTAGGTTGACCATTATCTGTTTGTGATGCATTCTTAATTGACAGTGGCCTGCTGGAATTCAATACTCACATCCAAGATATATATACAATCCAACAAGAGCCTGCACGGTCTGGTGAGTAGGTGTTTCGCTAACGGCACGAATAGCAGCTTTCCTCGCTCGTTTGTAGTAGACCAATGATTTCTCGAACGATATAGGAGCGATGCAAACAGCAAGAGCAACAAGTCGCAGAAAAGCCGGTACGTTGAAAAAATCTTTTAAGAACTGGTCGGAGTCAAAGATTGGACTTGGTCCATTCTTTGTCAAGAAGAGATGCACAATAAGCCAGTCGTCAATCGGCTCGCCGACTCCAATGAGCACGGACTCCCACTTCTAGCACATCGATCACACCCGTATGGGGTTGGAACACATCGTTTCTTGAACTTGAAGCAGCGGTCGCACGCTGTTCCTGGCGTAGCGCGTGTCTTTGGCGCTTTCATCCCTACAGTAACAATACAACCGTGATAAAAGAGTTTTTGATATTCCACTAAAATTAGCTAAAATTATATACATTCGTCTTTTTTTATATCCGTCATGTTATGAATACAATTTCCAAAATATTCGCCAACTCTCTTCACTTGGCCCTGTCCACCTCACACGATCCCCCACACAACCACTACCACGGTCATCACCCACATCTATTCCCAGCAAACCCAGTAACGCCTTCGGTTCTCTGTCTTCTGAGTCTCGGTTGCTTCCATCCAAGGAAACCACTTTCATCTGTAAAGTGATCATCTTCAGATCTGTGTCTGTTGGATTACAAGATGGAGTGGTTGTATTAGCAGTAGTAACTGAAGAAGTAGTAGTAATAGTGGCAGTATTTTTTGTAGTAGTAGTGGCGGCGGCGGCGGTTATGTCGGTGGCAGCAGTTGTTGCACAACAATCCCGTTTGTAAGCATCAATCTCAGTCACCATTGTTTCCATACACAAGAGAATCGGGGGCACAACACCACAACCCCCAAGCTCCTGATTGCTGCTTCCATTGTTAACATCCAAGCATTTCATGTAACGTACAACACTCATCATCTTATTCCGCAAGTCCATCTCCCAATCCGGTTCCTTCCGTCCTAAAACCCGCCACCAGCTTGGATCCATGCGACAGGATGTAAACCAAAGGATAATCATGGCTTCGAGTAATGGGTATGCGGCTCTGTTCTGCAGTGGGACAAGAGGAGGTTGTTTTGATTTCTTTGAGTCTAAAAAGAAGGAGAGAAGGTGGATGATTCGGTGTGCTGCATCTAGGCACTGGTTTATTGCTGTAGCAATGAATCTAGAGTCGTCGTCGTTTGGAAGACTGTTGCTGCTGCTGCTGCTGTTGAATGGATGGCATGATTTCAGCGACGCCAGGTACATGACGGGACGATTCAAGATGCAGATACTAGCGAATACTTGGGTATTGTAAATAAAGCTCTCAGCAGCAACATCGTTACACGAATCCCGTTGGGCACGAAACCGGGCATAATCCGACTCGGTGAGTGTTTCAGCGGATTCGGATAAGAGAAGCATTGGGGAAGGGATTCTTGAATGTACATGCAAGAGTTGAGAGTGTAGAGCCGTGTATGTGTCTGAAGCTTGTTTCAATGCGTCGATTGTGTTTGGTGGATTCATGTAGTGTTTTTTGATTGCTATAATGACTACAAAGAGTTCACAGACAATGTGGACGGAGCAGGCTTGGAAGATTGGGTATGGATCGTTTACTGTGGTTGGTGGGTTCATTTTTTCTGCCGTGATTGGGTACTCGATGCATTGCGATGAGGTGATTTGATCAATTAGCATGATCCAGTAAACAGACCAGAAGGTCCGCCTGCGGTCTTCCTTCTGTCGCGGCGTCAAATTCAAATGGGAAAGCCATGGCGAGTCATTCGGGTCAATGTCAAGTCGAAGTGCTTTGATGAGATCAAGAGCCGTTTTCAAGAAAGGTTTGGCGAGATCGGGTTGTCCACTCCCTGTGTGGAAAGGGAGTATTAAATAAAAGCATAGACATAGACACAAATTTTCCTCCCCCCCCCCCCCCCCCCCCCCCCCCCCCCAACTCACATCGAATAAACAAGACAAGAGTATATAAGCTTTGCACTACGTAATATGTTGGTTTGTGATTCAAGGCTCGAATACAGGCCTTTCTCGCCCTTGAATAAAAGTTTCGTGCAACTGCGTCGGAACCCAGTTTTACAGCACTCATGGCGCATTGAATCAATCGAAAAAAAGGAGGCTGCTGAAAAAAGGTGCTGAGAAAGTGATCCCCATCAAAGGAAAAGAAAATTGGCAGATTGGCTCCGTGAAGAGTACTGGCGTTAAGAACAAGGAAATATTCCTCCAGTGTTGCAATTAAATCCGGATGCTGTATACTCCAACATTCCCATGAAGTTATTTCTTGCTCATCCATCAGAGAGGTTTCTGAAACAGTGATGACATGATTCAATACAGATTGATTTGGCGTCTTGCATACAGTCGATTTGTCACGTGGGGTCCAGTTGTTTTCTTCCAACGTTTGCAAGCAAGTATCAAATAGTTTGGCGCACTGTTCAATCAAAGGCTGAGGTTGGTGCAACCCCTTGTGTGCTTGTTGAAGTGGATGACTAATCGGGTCTGGTGCGTTTGCTGAGTCCATCTGCACCACAGCGCAAGTTGCGGGTGAAGAGGATGCAGCGGGAGATGGCAAGCCGGATGGGGTTGTGTGTTTTTTCCTTCCTCTTGGCGTTGTAGACTTCATTGGCAAAGGGGGGTATTCGCAGACGTGGCCCAATCTGGCACATCGATCGCAAGTGGGTTTGTTGAGACTGCACTTTCGTCGATAGTGGCGGCATCGAAAGCACGGAAGAGGTCGAACAAACATGATATGAAAGACACAACTTTTACTGTTGACAATTTTCGTGCAGTAAAAAAAGAGATTTAAATGGATGATTCGGTGGAGGTGTAAAAGAGCAATAATAATAATTGCAAAGACAGACGCCTCGTCCTTATTTCGTTTGGTTTCCACTTGTTTCCTTGTTCCGTGTTTCATTCGACAAAACAAGGCGGAAAATGAGTTACCGCTACAACAACCACAGCAACGGCGGCAGCCGCAGCGGCCGCTCGCGATCGCGCGACCGCAACTATAACGGAAGCGGCAGCGGCAACAGCGGCAACAGCGGCAGCGGCAAGTGGGCGCAGGCGGCGGCGGCGGCTGAGGAGCAGCAGCGCAGCGGTGGCAGTGCGCGCTACGCCGGCTGGGAGAATGTGCACGAGGAGGACGAGAACCACGGTGCGCCCTGCGTTTTGTTTTCTTTGTTGTTTTTGTCCTTGTTGTTCTAAGACAGAACGCAACGCCAGACGACGAAGGCTGGCTCGCCAGAAAGACCCGCGCCGTGCAGAACGACTCCGTCAACACCACCCGGCGTGCCCTGCAAAAGGCACGGGAGGCGGAAGAGCTGGCGGGCCGAAGCATGAACCAGCTGAACCAACAGAGTGGTATGTGATCAAAATTCCAAAACGAGGTGGATCATCCCAGCTTACCCTTTTTTACGTTTTTTTCAGAACAACTGCACCGCATTGAACATCGATTGGATGCGGCTGATGGTCACGCCAAAATATCTGAAGCAAAGGCTGGCGAGCTCAAGGCGTTAAACCGTTGGTTCTTCATGCCCACATTTGGTGCATCCAAGAAGGCGGCCGCTGCCGAAGAGAAATATAAGGCTGAAATGGCTGAAAATGAACGAAGAGACGCTGAGAGGCGTGAAAACGTCAGAAACGGTGGAGGCTACTACAGTGGGTCCAATGGCGGAAGTAGTCGTGATGTGAGAGGGGAACGTGGGGACCGGGAACGAGATCGTGGAGACAGAGACTATCGCGGAAATGGAGGAAGTAGAAGTGGTGGAGGCAGAAGTGGTGTAGGCGGAGGCGGCTACGGAAATAGTTACTCCACTCCCGATGGCTTGGACAGAGATGAGCTTGAAGAAGAGATTGATAGCAACTTGGATGAAGTTTCGTCTGCTTTGCAGCGATTGAAGATGATGGGCCAAACTATGGGTCAGGAGATTGAGAGCCAGACGACTCACATTCGAAGTATCAACGATAAAACGGACATGGTTCGAGATCGAGTCGACAAGGTCAACCGGGATATTTCCAAGATTAACGGGAAGCCAAAAAAGAAGTGAACTATCCACCCCTTTCCCCAATTGCATTAAATGTATTTTACGTTGCCATTTATTATTATTCGCTTTTGCTATAATTTTTTTATTGTGCATCTGATGCCATCGTCAACCACACTCGAAGTAACCAACTTGACGTCGCGGGTCAATCGCCACCACGTAAGAACCAATAGAGGCAGGACGAACGAAGCAACTGACGCATGCAATTGTTATATTTCCCCCACATGTGCAGCTCCACGAGGTGTTCTCGTGCGTTGCAGCACCGGCCAGCATCCGCCTTGCTCCGGACCACCACACGGCGCGCATCGAGTTCTTTTCGGCGGACGAGGCTCAGCGCACGCTTGCGAAGACGGACGGCGGCTCGATCGACGGCGCAACGGTGCGCGTGGCCTTTGCGGCGGCCGCCGGCGATGCGGGCGATGCGGCGGTGGAAGACGGCGAAGTGGCCGAGGACGCCGCCGCCGCCGTCGCTGCCGCCGATCCGCGGCGCGGCGCCGACAGAGGCGCCGCTGCCGCAGGCCCTGTCGTGCATTCGGAGCGGCTGCGGCTGCTTGCGCTCGAGCCCGAGGAGCGCATGCAGCCGCTGGCGCCACGCCAACAGCCGCAGCAGCGCCAGCAAAGGCGCCAGCAGCAGCAACGCCCAAAGTTTGGTTCGGGCGCAAACTCGGATCCAATCAAAGTGCGCGCTGCCTATGCAAAAGCAAACCAGCCTGAACAGCAGCAGCAGCAGCAGCAGCAGCAGCAGCAACGGGAGCAACGGCAACAGCAAGAGCCGCAGCCACAGCCGCAACCGCAACCCGTTGCCTCAATCAACACTGGTGGTCCGGTGTCCGGATTCTTTAACTCAGAGCGCATGCGAATGTTGGGAATTGAGGATGATGGTCCCAAACCAGTTCAGCCCGCTAGAAGTGCAAGCCCCATCCGTAGCAGCCACCAACGACCGCAATCTCCTCGGGATATCAGAAAAGATGATGAATTGCGGAATGATACAGTGCGAGGTCGTTCGCCAGCCTCAATTTCAGAACAACAATACCCACCACAACGCCTCCGTGCAGAGCATTCAGCAGATAGATCAGATTCTAGTACGTTGAATTCACGGAATCTTCGCCGTTCACCGCCCCCACCGTCTCGTTATAGTTCCAATTCACAACAATATCGCCGAGACCGTTCTCCTCCACCACCACCAATCTCAAGCCATATTTCAAGATCACATGAAGACGATAGAATCCAATCTTCTTCTGCCGCAAGTGTGACTGGTCACTTGAACGGCTCTGCCCAGCGACACGAGTCACCACCACGTTCGTCGTCGTCGAGGCGATCATACAGTCGCTTTCCCGAAGATAGACGTCATGGTGCTCAGGAAATCAGAAACCGAAGCCCGCCACCTTTTGATTCCGACAGAAACCACCGCCATCGTTCCCCGTCACAGCTCCCGTATAAGCGAGAAGAAGAGGCCAGACGACAAGAAAACGGCGATACCTATTCGCGTTATCGAGAAGAGCGAGGAATGAAGCGAAGTCGAATGGACGATGATGGCGGCTATACTGATTTTGGTTCATCATCATCAAAGTCTCACAGGAACGGTAGTGATATTCCTGCAGCTTTTGATGACCACTACCGTCCATCACCGCATGCTGCAACTGAAAGACAAGAAGTAAGGGATCGCTCATTTTCTCCTCCTCCTGTTCGTCCTCCTCCTCAACGGGCCCCGCTTTCTCCTCCACGCCATTTGATGATGGATCCTGTCAAGCGTCAACACGATCCTCTCGCTTCTTCCTTACCGTCAACGTCGTTTGCTGGTGGTCGTGATGAAGAGGATTACCGTGGGTATCGCGTTGGTGGTGTCCGGGGTGGAGATGATCGATACACTGGATGGAAAGACGATAATAGTAGGGAAGACGGGCGGAATCGATCTCCAGGGTTGTCCAATAGCAGCTTGTTGCGTCGTGGGGCGGGCGATGGTGGTGGTAGTGGTGGTGGTTACCGTGATATTAGAAGGCGATCGCCTTCTCCAAGGCGGGAGATTCCTGTCGATTCGCGTTACCAAACAGAACAGAGAAGAGAAAGAGAAGAAATGGGACGGCCAATTGAGCGGCCCTCATATCGACGAATGCGGTCGCCGAGTCCTCGTTCTGCATTGTCGAAAGAAAGAAGTAAAAGAAGTGGTGGAAGTGGTGGTAGATATTCCTCGGCAGCAAGAAGTCCTCCACAAAATAGTGAAAGGAGTCGAGACAGGAGATGATAATTTTTAACTTGTTACAATTTCGCTGGGGGTTGACAAATGAGGAGGAAAAGCATCGCGTGTTTTGAGTTTCGTAAAACAAAATAAGTGAGGGAAAGGAAAAAAAAAAAGGAGAAAATTTCACTTTTCTATTTTATTATTAAACCTTTATCTTTTTTTTTTTAATTTTATTATTTTGGCAATAAAATAAGTTAACAAATATGGACGACGACGATAACAGCGTCAACAACTCGGACTTCCGGAAAGTTGAAAGCATCGGAAAGTCGAGGAAGAATAGCGAAACGCAGGAAACTGAATACCTTGTGAAATGGGTGCGTTTTTTTTTTATATGACTGTAAAAGTGTGTGTTTCAGAAGGTTGATTTGCAACTGCCACAAACAGGAGAACAGCGAAGTCTGTTCCTGGGTTGCTGCTAAAGACCTGCATAATGCACAAGATCTCGTGGACGAGCTTAATGCAGCCGAACGAGGCCTTACTGGCGATTCGAGTGAAAGCGGCTCACTGGGCTCAACAATGTTGCAAATACCACCCATTGCAGACCTCGACGACAAACAAGAAGAGGAAGAAGTCGATGAACTCGAACTCGCGCTCGAACATGAGCTGAATGAAGAAGAAGAAGAAGAAGAAAAGGGCGAAAAGGATACGGATTTTGTGCTTGGATCGGACGACGAGAACGACGTTGACGAGCTCGAAGATGAACTCTCCCTCGGTCGCATCAAAAGACCAAAGCAAATTATGCGCAAAATTGTTGAAAGACGCGGAAAGACTGTTTACCAAGTCTTGTGGACCGATGGTTCACAAACAACTGTAAGTTGTGATATTATTTTCTAAAAATCTCATCACATCACTCAACAACAACAACAACAACAAAACAAATAAACGTAAAAAAAAGGTCTCTGCGAAAGGACAACACGATGCTGCCCTCCTTCGCTTGATTGAAGAATATGAGGAACGAGATGATGGTTCTCCGAATTCGTCTGCCGCTTCATCGGATGCAAGGGGGACCAGAAGGTCATCGCGTCACTCTGGTGCAACTGGTGCTTTGCATAAAGAATTATCGAGCGGCAGAAGGGCGTCGGGGCGGAATGTTCCTGACAACTCTTCAAAATCCGCCAAAACATCGCGTAAGCGGGCATTGGTGGAAGATAGCGACGAAGAAAGTCAGCCAGAGTTTGAGGACTACGACGAGGAAGATGATGAAGACGATGACGAACCGTCCCGAAGGAGAACGACTAGAAACCGGAATGAGAAACAAGCGTCACAAAGAAGTAAGGAAAAACAACAAGCTCTGCGACGAAAGAAAAAAGTCATGGATGAAGATGATGAGGAGGATGAGGAGGAAGAAGAAGATGATGAAGCAGACGAAATCGAAGAACAAGGCGCCGAGAATAGCGATGTTGAGTTCATGGATGTGGATGATGACCAGTCTGCTGAGGATGGCTCAGCCCTAGACTTTCGATCAAGCAAGCTACGCACCCATCAAGATACCTGTTTGCGTTGTGGTTAGTACTACTATGTTCCTTTTGATGAGTTTCGGACAACCTTCTTATAACTGTTCCAGGTATGGGTCTGGATAACAACAGGCGTAAAGATGCAGATCTCATGGGGGTTTCAGGAGACCTTCTTCCTTGCGCAACTTGTGCTTCGCAATGTCATGAAAATTGTTGCTCCAAGCCAAGCCGGAAGGACAAGGAACGACATCTGACACAGGCTCAACAGCTTGGTTTGGATGTGGTTGACTTTCAATGTCAAGACTGTTTTACCCTTGGTCTTCCAAAATGTCTGATTTGCGAAAAGCTGCCAGCTTATATTCAACCCGAAGATGAGGATGATGAAGACAATGATTTGGCGGAAGACGATGAAAACTCTGACCAAATTCCTCAAAAAACAAAACTTAAGCAACTCCACTCGGATGATATCACACCCCTCTTCCGTTGTCAACGGTGCAAGCTGACTGCCCATCTTTCCTGTCTCACCAAAAAATATCCTCCTGCCTCCTACAAGGAGCTTGAAAACACTCCTTCTTCTAGAGCACCTTTGGGAACCCCTGCATTCTACACGAACCTTTGGACCTGTTTTGAATGTTGTCAATGGAACCATGATATTGATACCATTCTCACTTTTCGGGATACAGTTGTGGATGAAACTCAAAATGGTAGTGACACCGTTGTCGGTGCCATACCCGCTACGACGAGAGAATATTATGTGAAATTTGTTGGCGTGTCGCATCGTGGCAACGAATGGGTTCCTGGGCGTTGGATGGAAGGGCAAAAAACTTGTGCGGGGAAGCTGGGCGTATTTTTACGAGAGCGTGTTGAATCCTGGCGAAGACTTACGACAGGTGTCGAGAAGCAGCCAAGCGGTCTGATGGCCAAGCCTATTTCTGAAGTTGTGAATGTTGACTGGTTGCGGGTTGACAAGATTTTGGACATTCGAATGCCTGGGACATCTAAAGACGGTATCAAGTCGGGAATGGATATCCGGAAGTTGGAATTGGAGGATATGGAGAAGGTTTATGTAAAGTGGTGTGGTCTTGGATACGATAGTACTACTTGGGAGTACATACCCAGGGCTTCTTCAACGACCCAAGACAATATGTCGGATTTGGCAAAAGGAAGCGATGAATGGCTGAAAAAGAAAACGGATGAGGATATGTATCCAAGTTTTGTTGAGGCATTTGAGTGGTGGAGGAAGAGAAACAGCATTGGCGTTTACGACAAAAAAAGGACAAGCCTTGTGGGAAAGGCAAAGTTTACGGAATATACCAAGCAACCTGACTTTGTCAAGAACGGATTGTTAAAGGACTATCAGGTAGGGATTGTATTTGTTAGTTAAGACCAAAGTTCTGAATTTTTTCCAAGATTGACGGTCTTAATTGGCTCTTGTACAAATGGACGAAAGGGATTCCCTGTATTCTTGCTGATGAAATGGGTCTTGGAAAGACCGTCCAGATTGGTATGTGCGGCGTTCTTGCTTTGCTCCTCAATTAAACCCGTTCTTCTCCCCACAGTTTCATTCATCAACGCTTTATTTACTGAACACAACCTCTATCCATTCATAATCTTGGCCCCATCTATTACTATCGGCCACTGGTTGGATGAATTCCGAAAATGGGCTCCCGAAATTGTGGCGGTTCATTTTACTGGAAACAAAACCGACCGTACAATGATCCGTGACTATGAAGTTCTGCCGCCTAAAGGGAGCACTGGCGGTCGCTATCGATTCCACGTTCTCCTTGCAAATTACGAATTAATGATGAACGAGAGTAGTTTATTCAAAGATATCCCATTTGCAGCCCTTGTCTGTGATGAAGGGCATCGACTCAAGAATGATGAATCCAAGACTTTCCGAAATTTGATGCGGGATATAAAAGTAAAACACAAGGTCGTTTTGTCTGGTACGCCATTGCAGAATAATATGCGGGAGTTGTTCAATTTGATGAATTTTCTCGTAAGTGTAATGGCTTTGCCGTTATGCAAACATTGAAAAAAAATTTTGTTAAGGATTCGGAAACTTGGACTGATACCAAAGACCTTGCATCGCGGTTTGGAATTGAAAACATCAAAGATGATGACTCTATTATCCCAAAGATTCATGAAGTAATAATTCTTTTTGTTGACTGATGATTTGTTTTTATTGACTTCTTTTTTTCAGTATTTGCGACCTTACTTCCTCAGACGAACCAAGAAAGAGGTGTTGACATTCTTGCCGCCCAAGGTTCGCTTAATTTGATTCCAGCTGTGGTTATCATTAATTTTCTTGAACAGGCGGAAGTCGTTGTTCCTATCCAACTGACTGTGGTTCAGAAAGAGCTGTACAAAGCTGTCCTTGCCAAAAACTTTTCCCTTTTAAGATCAATTGGTGTTCAAGGCAATGGAGAAAAGGCTGCGGCTCCGTTGAAAAAGTACCTTGGAGTTTCGTGTTTTGATTTTTGACGAACAACTTACAGTCACCTTTTTTGACAGCATTTTGATGGAATTACGAAAAATTTGTAACCATCCATATCTTGCATCGTCGTCGAACTTGGAACCCCCGAATGCAACTGATGCAGAACTTCACAAGCTGATGGTCGATGCTTGTGGAAAGTTTGTGCTTCTTCAACCAATGTTGCGGAAGTTGAAAGACACCGGTCACCGTGTTTTGCTCTTCAGCCAGTTCAAGATTGCGCTGGATATTATTGAAGACTTCTTGGAAGGGGAGGGGTACAAGTACCAGAGAATTGTAAGTTTATCTTTTGATCAAAGAAATCTTGATATGAACAGGATATTTCGTTTCCATAGGATGGTGATACAGCCACTTCATCGCGTCATGCCATGATTACAAAATTCAATGACCCAGCGTCTGAAGATTTCATATTTTTGTTGACCACAAGAACTGGAGGAACGGGAATCAACTTGACATCCGCTGATACTGTGATTATTTATGATTGTGAGTATCTTCTGGATTTTCTTTGCATGGGGCAGTAGCTGAATGTTATTTGACGGTTTTGTCTTTTGTAGCGGATTGGAATCCCCATCAAGATATTCAAGCTGTTGCTCGCGTGCATCGAATTGGACAAACTAGGCCAGTCTTGATTTATAAACTTTGTACTCGTGATACTATTGAAGGTAGATTTCTTTTTCTTTTGTTTATTAAAAGGCACTGAAAAAATTTTGTTAAATTTTTATAGAGTCAGTCCTTGAAAGGAGTACCTCCAAACTTGTACTCGACAAAATCGTTGTTGGGGCAATGAAGGAAGAAGACGTTAATACTAAAGAACTCTCATCTGTTCTCAAGTTTGGTGCCAAAAAGTTGTTTGAGGAAAACAATGCAGACGATGCCGACGCTGCCGGCGCAAAGTATGATGAAGCTGCCGTAGACAAGCTCTTGGACAGAGATGGTATCATTGCCGAAGAAGAAGCAAAAGCGAAAGCAATTGAGGAAGCGGCTACTGCTGCCATGAACGGGGACGGCACAAGCGCTCCCAAACCAATGAGCTTTTCCTTTGCCAAGATCTGGACTCACGAAGTTGCAGAAGAGACTACGAACCAATCAGATGCTGGGACGGCTGAAGCAGCTGTTCCTGCCGACGAGCAGCCTTCGGAGCAAGAGGATAAAGATTTTTGGGACAAACTGTTAAAGGACCGTTTGGAGCAGGCGCGTCTTCTTGAAGAGAGTGCCGTTCTTGGAAAACGCCAAAGAAAGTCTGTCAACTACAGTGAAAGGGCCAAAAATGCGAAGGGTGGAGGAAATGATTTGGACACGGACGGTGTGTACGAACCTGATCCGGATGCGGAGAGCGAGGATTCGGCCTCTGATTTTTCTGAAGCAGAAGGTGGCGAGGGAGTTGTCTATGATCCTCTTACGAACAATCCATGGCTGCCTTGGTTTCAACCATCCAACAATGTGGACCCATTAGTCATTCGAGGCCCACAACCATTGCCCAATAATCATAGTCTTAAGTGTTGGTTGTGCCTCAATCCAGGATGCCGCTACAGAACACATTGTTTGAAGTCGAAGGACGTCGTACGTATTCGTCTCATAAATATTTGAACACTTCTAATTTTTTCTTTTTTGTATTGAAGGGATTTTTAAAATCTCTCTTGATTGGTCTCAGGAATGTAATTGCCAAAAATGAACCGAAAGTTACCAACATAAACTCCATTGAGTTCAAGATTAAAATTGTTCAGCGCTTGCTGAATAGAGCCGCTCGTATGTCAGATGGCACAGTGCCTATACTTCCCAGTGCTGTTGAGGCGGTTCCACCAGTGGCGAAAAAGTCAAAACCAGCAAATCCAATTGAGAAAAAAGCGAAAGATGTTGTTGCCTCCCTACCTGGAACATTCAAACTTCCACCGGGCGTCAACATGGAGGATATCCAGAAGTTTTCCAGCCAGTTACAAAGTTTGAAAAGCTTGTTGGCGCAACCACCACCCGAGGATCACCGTTCCCAAACTGCGCGTCCTACCACCGCAACAACAGGGCCTTCTGCTCAACCGAGGCCGCGCGTAGATAGTCCTGCTGGAGTGCGTGCACCATTACCAGTCGAATCTTCAAGTTCCCAGCCGACAGGTCAACCAGGAATTCACCAAAGACCACCAACATCTGCACCCGTGTTACCCCCTCCTGTTCAACAATTATATCCACAGCCAAACCACTTCCTGCCCCAACCCCAACCCCAACAATACGTGCAGCAATCACAACAACGACAACATCAGAAATATGCTCAACAACCGCAACAACCGCAGTTGCAACAACATCATTACCACACTCAGCCTGCATTACAGTCTGCCCCAGCCTATAATAACATGTATTCGGGACCGCCACAACAACCTGGTAACAGTCAGCCACATTACCAATATCCACAACAGGCTCCAGCCCAAGGCTCAACTGGATACTTCTTGTCAGCCCCTCCACCGCAACCCGTATATTATGGTGCATCGTCTTTCCCTGCTCCGGCGCCCCCACAAATACGCCAGCAACCACAACAAATCCAAATACCACCGTTGCATTCATTTATTGAAGACCCACTTTGTTGGTTTTGCGGTCAGCAAGGGCATGTTTCAGAGAGCTGTCACAAAGCCAGAGATGACGTTGTAGATAATACCTGTTTGGAATATTTGGAAGCATTTCATGACTCTAAAAAGTTGAAGTCTGAGAGGTATAACCAATTGAGAGAGTTTATTGTAGCCAAGCTGGCACGGAAGCAGGAGAAGGCCAGACAACAAGCAATGAGGCTTGCATCACACTTAGGTTGAAAGGAATCATTTATTGAGGGAAAATAAAGGAGGTGAATAATATTAATCTTTAAGCTTTGAGGTGAATTGCAAGAATGTCTAATAACTCTTGTCTGGTGAACGGCTTGAGTAAGACTCCCGACATTCCAAACTTTGCTGGGCTGTGTTCGGGATCAGAGCGTGCATTTCCCGTCACTGCTATAATGGGGAGTGGTGTTGATGGTTGTTGTGGAAAATCCCGAATGGTCTTTGTTGCAGTTAAGCCGTCCATTATAGGCATTTCCAAATCCTTTACAAAGAAAAAATGTCCAAAAATCAATTCAGGAAATAGGACGACGAAGTTTTCTAACCATTAAAATGAGACAGTATTTCTCAGGATTTTGTTTGTAAGCTTCCACGGCCTCACTCCCGTCACAAGCTTCTTCACACACGTACTCAGATCGTTCTAAATGTGCTCGCAGTACTTTCCGGTTGATTTTGTTGTCATCTAATTGCATGAGTTGTAAGCTAATTCGTTTCTGGGAAGTATCTTACTTACCAACAATGAGAACTGGTCTCTTCTGAGACTTTGAAAGACTTTTCTTTTCATGAGACTCAATTCTTGGTGATGGAGCGACTTCAGGAACAGATACGGAATAATTTTCGTCACAGGTGGCCTCCAATTTTGTTGTTTTCACGGTAACAGTCATGGAAGTGCCCTTCCCTTGTTTGCTTCTCACTTTAATAGTACCTCCCATCAATGCAATCAACTCCTTGGAGATGTAAAGACCGAGTCCAGAGCCCCCATCGCCGTAGGTCTTATAAGAAGCCTGATTGAATTGTTGGAACAACATTGCCTGTTCCGAATCACTCATTCCAATTCCCGTATCGATTACAGAATATTGGAGAATAACAATTCCCTTATCTTCTTCTTCCTCCGTTGGCTCCACTGCGTCAATTTCAATCGTGATTTTTCGAACACTTCTGTTTTCTGTGAACTTGATCGAGTTGGAAATCAAGTTTATCATGACTTGAGACAACCTGGCGGGATCTCCAGCAAGGCTTTGAGATTGCTTCAATGCAACGTTTTGCAATCCCGATTTGATGTTCATTGTGAGTTCAATATCTTTCTTCTTTGCCTCGACAGAGAACGTGTCGAATATGGTTTTGATTAAATTAATTGGATCGAATGGAGTTGTTGTGCTGACTCGAATTAGACTCATGCTATGATGCGTAAGTTCAAATTTTTGCTTTCACAGGGAATACGGTTTTCTACCTTAATTTGGACATATTAAGCACATCGTCCGCAATTGTCTTTTGATGCTTTGCACATAATTTGATTGATGCCACAGCGTTGTTTCCAGCTTCCACAAATTCTTTCATTTTGCTGTCAAAGTTCTTGGATTCATTGAGTTTTTGGGATAAATCTTGCAGCAAGTCCATGAGAAGTTCGTTGTTGTTTTGAATTCCATTCAAGGGGTTGCGAATTTCGTGACAAATCTGTTGTTTATCTCGGGTCAGATAAGGTTGCCATGGAAAATTATATGTATAACCATGTCAATGTATCGCTCTTGTTGCTTTTTAGACTGCTCTGCTTCATCTGCCCTCTTTTTCTCATTGTGGAGAGTCATTGAGCGAATATCCTCGGCTTTCTTTTGCTGTTCTCTATTCATTTCTTCTTGCATAGATTCGTTAGTTATGTCACGAATGACCCCAGTAAATAAGTGAACTCCTTCTTGTTTGACTTCAGTCACAGACAAGTGAATGTTAAACATTTCGCCACTCTTTTTGCGTCCCATCAAGCGTCTACCAGTGCCAATCACGTTTTTAACACCAGTTCTGAGATAGTTGGCAATGATTTCATTGTGTCTCACTGCAATATGTTGGGGCATCAAAATATTGACGTTTTTGCCAACAATCTCCTCCGCTTTATATTCAAATATAGTTTCACAGGCAGAGTTGACTCGCTTAATAATAGCAGAAGTATCAATAATGATAATTCCTGCAAATTGTATCAATTTCACGAATTCAGAAAACAATTACAGAAACAATCACAAACCATCAATAACAGAATCCAAAACACTGCTCAAAATTCTTCGTTCCGTAAGAATTTCTCCCTCAGCATCGTGAATGCTTTGCTCCATCGCAATTTCTCGATCGTGAATTGCTCGTAGCTCCAAAACTTCGTGTTCGTGCTGGCGAAGCAGCTGGGCCATGTCAAATTCATGCATTTGCTTCATTTCGCCCAACTTCTGCCGTTGATATTCCTGCAAATTTGTCATTTCATCGGCTTGTTCGACAAGCATCCTTGCGCGAAGCTCCTTATGTCTTGCTTTGAGAGATTTGATCTTCTCTTCCGCAAGTTTAAGCGGTTCGGTAATCGATCTTTTTTCATTAGAGGAGCTATTGTATGAAAGTCCGCTGGCGGATTCGCATGAGGCTGTTCCGTTCAGGCCATCGCCGGAAATCGTTGAGGTGCGGATATCCACGGATGAGATGCTGGCCACCCGCGAAGTACTTGAAAACAAGGAACCATCAGAACCGTACATGGACATTCCATTATCGCTAGCAAACGCTTCACTCCATGAGTTAAGGCTCAGATTTACTTGCCAGCCTCCAGATGTTTGAGCATCGGTAACTCTATTGTGTCGATAATCAACGATTCAAGTCGCTGATATAAAGCAAATACCTGGCAGCATGTTGTCCAATTAAATTATATATTTGGATCCTATGGCGATCCAAGAGTTTCCGCAAATCCGTTTGATGCGCCTCCTCAAACTTTTTGAATCGATAGGCTTCCTTCATTGCAATCAGAGACTCCTTTTCGTTTTTTCTTTCTCGGTATGTTTTGATATCCAATTCATGCAGCGAATCTTGCTGGCGAGTTTTTAAGTGGAACATTTCATTCGTGCAAACAAGTCTAAACAAAGCTCAGAGAAGGGAACCACTGTGTTAGCCACTCAACTTAAAATCAAACAGCTCCTTAATGTTTCTAACTTTTCTCGCTTGGATTTCACGCAGCTGGTCCAATAATTTTTTATCAATCACATGCTGATGGTTGCCCTTCACTAAATATCGTTTCAACAGCACAGCCCGCATTTCATCAGTAAAAGGGCTAATTTCTAGATCATATATAGCTTGTTCTGTTTTGCTTCGAGCTTCTTGATTGTCGACAAGACTCTTGCACTCCTTTGCCTGCAACTCTTCCATATGTGCCAAAGTCTCCTCAAACTCATCACGGTTCTCTTGCATAACTTCTTGCATCTATTTGAAATTTAATATTTATGAAAGAAAGGTTCAAAACTAGTGTGCATAGCAGCATACATGACTGGCAAGGGTAGAGTTTGAAACTTGTTGAGAGATTTTCAAATCTCGCAACTTGGATTCTGCAAAGAAGCTGCGATTCAACGCCTTGTAACGTTTACTTCCCATTTTTGAAGAAATAAATTCTTCGAATGCTGCCTTTTTCTGCATAATTTCTTTGTTCTGGTGACTTTTGAGCTGGGTAATCTCTGTTTCATTGCGACCGAGCATAAAAGCCTCCTCCTTCTTCTTTAGCACTTGCTCTTGAGAGCGTTGAATACCATTTCCGATAATGGCGCACTCTTCGCGTAAAGAGTTGAATTGCAGCCTTCGAAGGAGTATTGAGTCAGTTGAGATGACAATCAAATAGAGATTGAAATCACTTACTTTACATGTTCTCCTTGAGACTTTCGCGATGCCATCGAGCTTTCTAGGCCTATACTCATTTTTTGCTTTGTTGTTGCTGAACCTGTTTCCCCAAGCCCAGTCGAAGTCGAATCAGCAAGATCAGCGAGAGATGATACAACTGTGCCGCCCGACTCAGCTGGCCGAATCGCATAGGTACTTGCTTTGTTTATACTGGCGTTGGAACTTGTGACTGCCGCCCGAAAAGGACAGCCACCTTCCGCTTCACTAAACAGCCTGGGCAACGATGCCGTATGTGGGTGATCTTGCATGGTTGTCCAACACTATTATTAATGGCTAATTATGAGTCACCGCTAGATTCAACCCCACCGTGTGTTTGGCGTGTGGGGGAAAGAGTTCTTTGTGAGAGATTTTCACAAACAAATATAGAACGGGTGCTATGAAATTTGGATTTTCCCAATTCGCTAATTTATTCTGAAGTCGGAAAGAGAAGTTAACATAAATCTCAGAAATCAAAAGTGACGAAAACCGAGTCCTTTAACAACAAAGAACTGGACGTGCTCGGCTCGAAAAATACACCTGACCCAATGTTAGAACATCAGCCACAATCATTTGAGCATTCCGTGCTGGTGCCTATGGACTTCGATTATAAATGGCCTTCTTCACCCAATGTACCCAAATGGAAAGCATCACGGTGAGAACTGGATCGAAAATTTCAAAAACTCGGAAAATTTCATTTTTCCCACAAAACACGTCGAAAAGAAAGTTTTGAAATGACGTTTCGCGAATACGACGCAGCCCCTCCCCAAGTGGCTGCTTTGTATGCCGCAAACCATGAGCAGCAAACACTCGAATACGTTTTACAAACAAAGGAGAAAATGGCTCAAAAACACTTTGGTACTTTTGGGATCTGGGAGGTTTTGGAGCTTTTAGACTCACTGGTGGACGGTACATGCATTACCTTAACTACAAAGTAGCGTCGGAGTAAAACGAAGAGTAGAAAGTGATCCTGACACATCGAATGCGCAAACTCAGCACGCCTTGCAGAGTGCCGAAGCAGCACGTAAGGACAATCAGCCGAGGTAAGACGGCGAAAATTGATTGAATTCTTCGATGTTGTTGACCGGGTGCAATATCCAGATGGATGCAGCTGGCATGTCTGATTCATGATTTGGGAAAGTTGCTGTGCTTTCACAAGTTTGAGCAGTGGTCTGTTGTGGTAAGACACTGTCCTAGCATCGATACTGTATTAAGCCCATCATGATATTAGGGGGATACTTTTCCTGTTGGATGCGCGTTCAGCGACAAAATTGTTTACCATCAATTCTTTTTGAAGAATCCCGACACAAAAGATCCGAAGCTACGACCTCGCCTTGGAATATATCAGGCCAATTGTGGGTTATCAAATGTTCACATGAGCTACGGCCACGATGAATATCTGTTTCAGATCGTTAAAGATTACGTTCCAGCAGAAGCTGCATACATTATTCGTTTTCATTCATTTTATGCATGGCATAAAGAAGGCGCGTACGAATGGTTGCTTGATGATGTTGATCGCGCCATGCTACCACACCTCCTTTCTTTCAACAAATATGATTTGTACTCCAAATCAGCATCCTTGATAGACATTGATAGCGTGAAAGAATACTATCTGGATTTGATTGCAGAGTTCTTTCCATCCAAAATTGAGTTTTAAGCATTCAAATAAAGTACTTAGAAGTGAATAAACATCAAACATCTGGACAATGAATGATCAAAGCGTTTTTGACATAAATAAGTTGTACAAAAATTCTCTGACTTTCTTTCTTTTTTTTTTTTTATTACAAAAAATGCAAGTAACGCATCAGAACAATGTCAAGATCTGTAAGTGGCTACTTTGCGTCATCGCCCAACATCATAACTGACTCGAATAAACAGACTCTGTGACAAGTGGTGCCAAGAGTGCGATTCCTGACTGGCTTGCCAAGCGGTCCTCAAAGAGCCTGAAGCACGACTTAGGTGTGTGTTGTTTGCTGTCTTCTTGTCCTTGGTTGTTAACTTGTATGACGGTTCTTCGCAGAGTATCGCTCGCGCATAGAGCTGATTCAGGACTTCCAGTTCCCCGAAGCGTCACTAAAGCTCAAGTTCACCAAGGATCGAAAGCACATTATGGCAACAGGTACTACTATAGCACAATAGCCTATTGATTCAAAGAATCTCTGCGTTAAATCAATTATGTATTAGGTGTTTACAAACCGCAAATGCGCGTGTTTGATCTTGCTGAGCTTGCAATGAAGTTTGATCGTCACACGGAGTGCGAGAACGTAGCATTTGAGATTATTTCAGATGATTGGACGAAGAGTGTTCATTTGCAGGCGGACAGAACAATCGAATTTCACTCGCAATACGGAATGCATTATAAAACTCGAATCCCAAAGGTTTGATTGCTATGCTATTGGATTATCAGGCAGGAACTTACGATACCTTTATTAGTTTGGACGTGACCTTGCCTATTACCATCCCAATTGTGACTTGTATGTCTGTGGAAGCTCCAGTGAATTGTACCGACTGAATCTAGATCTTGGTCGCTTCATGACCCCATTTGTGACATCAAGCAACGCCATCAACACGGTTAAAATAAATCCTGCACATGGGCTGATTGGCTTAGGTGGAGAAGATGGTTGTCTGGAATTCTGGCATCCTTATGAACGGAGGTCTCTTGCTCGGTTGGATGTCTCCAAATACCTCATTCAACATGCAGAGAGTGATTTGGAACGCTTCCCCGAAATAACAACTTTGGAATTCCATGATGATGGTCTGTCATTTGTCGCTGGTACTGCTTCTGGGCATGTCCTTCTATATGATTTGCGAAAGATGGAACCCCTTCTTGTCAAGGATCACCAGTATGGATTGCCCATCAAATCCCTGGCATTCCATCCTACAGGAAATGTCGTCAGTGCCGACTCCAAAGTGATCAGAATTTGGAATAAGGATGATGTACGTTGATTACACATTTTGGGTTTCAACGATGTTGACTTCGATTTTGTCTACAGGGAAAACTGTTCACGGCTATTGAACCTCCACATGACATCAATGATGTCTGCATTCCAGATGACTCGGGTCTTGTTTTTGTTGCCAATGAAGGCGTGCAAATCCAAACATTCTATGTGCCTCAATTAGGGCCAGCTCCAAAGTGGTGCCCATTCCTGGACAACCTTACGGTGCGTGCGACGAAGATAACTTCTAAATTTACTTACATTTATTGAACAGGAGGAACTGGAAGAGAACCCGAATGGCATGACACTCTACGATGACTACAAATTCGTCACTCGCAAGGAGTTATCTCGTCTTGCCCTCGACCATCTTATTGGAACCAACGTTCTCAAAGCCTACATGCACGGATTCTTCCTTGATCTGCGTTTGTACAACAAGGCCAAAGCTATTGCGAATCCATTCGAATATGAAGAATTTAAAAAGAAGCGTATCGCCGAAAAGCTGGAGAAAGACAAGAAAACAAGAATACATGCGTCACGAAAGCTTCCCAGAGTCAATGCTGGACTTGCGTTGCGTTTGTCGAAGGATGAGGAAGTTGAAGAGGAAGACAGTGATGAAGAAGCAGCTAGGAAAAAGAGAGGAAAGAACAAAAAGAAGGATGCAGTTGATGCCTCTCAGATCAAGGAAGATTCTCGTTTCAAGTCCTTGTTCGAAGATGAGGACTTTCAGATTGACGAAAACAGTTCAGAATGGAAATTGCACCACCCTTCGGAAGTGTTCAACAAAACCATGGGTGCGAAACTATCCAACTTCAAAAAAGTGGAGGAAGCGTGGGAAAAGGATGACGACACAAGAAATGACGACGCCGATGACGATGACAACGACCGCGACCGTGACTCAGATGATTTCATGGGTAGTGACTTGGATTCTGAAGATGAAGCTGCCATTTCAAAGTTCAAATTTGATCCACGCAAACCTACCGTTAAAGTGACTTATGATAAGCCTGAAAAGAAAGGCGGTCCTTCGATGTACGAGTTCAAGGATCCAAAGGATAAGGGAGAGTCTTCATTCGCTGATCGAGTCAGGGCATCTCAAAACGACTCAGCAAACAGTATGGGACGTGGAGTTCTTAACGTGTCTTCCGGCGCCGCTGGAGGCAAGTCCATGACTTTCAGACCGTCCTTCAGAGCACGACCATCCCGAATGCGATCAGGAGAAGACCACCAAATTAGTGGTGGAGATGACAAGCGGAAAAAGCGTGGTGTTGGAGAACTTAGGCTGCGTTCCGTGGGTGGAATGGGGGGTCGTGGTGGAGGCAGAGGTGGAGGCCGTGGTGGAAGCCGTGGTGGCGGTGGAGGACGAGGCGGAAGGGGTGGCGGTCGTGGTGGTGGCCGAGGTCGCGGTCGATGAAGTTTTTTAATTAAAAGTAAAATAAAGCCGACTGTGAGCGATGGCAGTGTTTCCCAGTCTTCGCCGTCTTCGCGTCATTCTGTCGCTTGTTTTATTTGCCGCCGCCGTCGCAGCAACTCTTTTGCGGCTGTGGCGTTTTGCTTCGGTTCCTTTGAACGCAAAGGCGATCAACTCTAAGAGCACAACGATTGGGGCGGCAGTTGTTGGACTTAATCTAAAGCCATTGATCGCATTTGATCAGAGGGGATCTTGGGATGAGAAGAAGGCGAGCACCGTCAAGGAGGTGTGTGCAGATCAAACGCAACTTCATGATTTAACATCCTTGTGATAAGATGGCACGACATGCCTGGTCCGGTTATGCACAATATGCATACGGTCACGATGATTTGAAACCGGTTTCTAAGATGGGACATGATTGGTACAAGTCTGGAAGCCGAATGCTCAATACACCAGTTGATTCTCTCGACACTCTCTTTGTTCTCGGCCTCAAGGACGAATATAATGCCGCAAAAGAACTCATTCTGAAGCAATTGGATTTCTCAAAGATAACTGATCGGATCAGCGTCTTTGAAACCACAATTCGAGTTGTTGGTGGATTATTGGGCGCATATGAGTTAGATGGAGACCCACGGCTGCTCAAAAAGTGTGTGGAACTTGCAGATCTTATCATGCCTGCATTTGATACTGCGAATGGCATTCCTTTGAACTTTCTTAATCTGTCGTCGTGAGTGTTTCGTGTTTCCAATCGGGATTGCGAAGCTAATTTTGCTTTAAAGCGGTGTATCATACGATTATAATGGGGGATTCAATGGTGTGGGGCTAGCAGCCGCCGGAACCCTTCAGCTTGAATTTCAGTATCTGAGCGATGTAACTGGAGACCCAAAATACCAAAACGCTGTGAGTCATTGGGGATTGGAACCACCATCTTAGACTACATAAATTCAGGCACTATATGTTTACGAGCAAATGCAAAGCATGAAACAAAATGTTCCTGGGTTGTTTCCGGATTGGTTGGATACAGTGTCGCTAAATGCACCAGGTTTTCTTTTTGCTAATCTTTATCAACAACTTGATTAAAAACTTTGCAGGATGGTCTTTTCAGATTGGAGGCATGGCTGATTCGTATTATGAATACTTGCTGAAGGTCTGGATGGCTACTGGAGACGAAAAGTACTATGAATACTTTAAGACAGCGGCGTTTTCAATTGCAAATTATATGGTTAAAGTTTCGGACGACAAGTCCCATGTGTATATTCCGGTTGTAGATATTTCCAAGAACGGGGATACTTTCATATCAAATTATAGAGGAAAGTTTCCACATTTAGTAAGTCACTCTGTAGACGCTGTTTAATCCATAATATTTAATCCTTGAACCTTCAGGCTTGCTTTGCTGGAGGAATGTTTGCTCTTGGGGGAATGGCGGGAAAAAACAGGGATCACTGGGAACAGAACTTCAAATTAGGTGCCCAGTTGACAGAGACTTGTTGGTCCATGTACAAAAAAACTGCTACAGGAATTGGCGCTGATGTTGTTGATGGAGAAACTCTGGCGCCAGATGACCCTTCCTACAAATTAAGGTAGAACTCCATTCTTGGCCATCATAATTTATACTATATTTTCCAACAGACCTGAAACTGTCGAAAGTCTCTTTTATATGTGGAGACTGACGCATGATCCGATTTATCGAGAGCGCGGATGGTCTATTGTCCAAAGTATCCAAAAATATTGTTTGGACGAAGCAGGCTATCACGGACTTCAAGACGTTGACAACGTAAAGTCAGCGCCTTGGGATAAACAGGAATCTTTTTTTATTGCCGAAACGCTCAAGTACCTCTATTTGTAAGGGTCTTCTTCTTTGGCTTTGGTTTTGGCAACGCCGCCATTGCTGTTTTGATAACTGTTTCGTAGATTGTTCACAGACGACGATACAATCCCACTTGAAAAGTACGTCTTCAATACGGAAGCGCATATTTTGTCAGTTCGGGGGCACGGCCGTCGTGCCGATCTATTGAAACTTGTTCCGTTACCCACGTCATTTTTGACTCCGGTTGGAAAAATAGGGTCCGTATCACAAGAGCTGCAAGAACGGCGAAGGTTAGAGGCAGCCGCTGGGTATGGTGGTGGAAAATCATTTGGGGTCGAAATAGACGGAGGTTGAACAAAAATTAAGTAAAAAGGCGATTCAATATTTGACATTTCAACACCTCCAGAATTCTCACGAATCAGGCCATTGCCGACCTGCTTGAAAAAATTCACAGCCAGGGGCGCTAGGCCAATCCCTCGTCCCATTACTGCTTCTTGGCTTATTCCCACCCAACACCGAAGAGTCCCACTTCTGACATTGTTTGCATGTCAAATAGAACCACGGTGCACAGCCGTCCATATCTGCTGGATTCAAAATCCAATACGGCATCCGTACAGTCGTGTTCCATATTCCCCGAAAACAGAGCAAGATTAAAAACAGGATCAGCAGAGTGAATGACGCTCCCGTATCAAACCCGGCAGACAAAACATACGCATATTTCCTCCACCAGAAAGGTCTATATTTTTTTACAAAGTAGTTCACAATGATGGCCACGAGCAGTGGTGTGATTAGGTCGCTCCGCATGGCGTTTGGTTTCGCAGGGAAAGCGGCAATGATAGGAATATTGACCAGATGCCAGTAGCCATAGGGGTACATACGGTCGAGAATCCAGGGAATGATTGGAAGAACTAACCCCGCAGCAAGTCCATAAACCATCGACAAATACTGAGGGCTATCCTGAAAGAATTTTGCAGGACCAATGGCACCCATAATCACACCCTCAGAAAGCAAGCGTGCATATTGATAGTCTAGTGAAACAATCAACATACTTAGAAACAGCAACAATCTTTTTAACTAAACTTACAAGACCACCCAAATTCAGCAAAATTGGGTCTTTCTATTTTCCACCGTAGTTTGAGGTCATCTCCATTTCGTTGCAAAGCATTGGTCGTGACTTCAAAATACCCAAAGAATTCGTATATAAACATTGCTGTAGCGGTGGAAGCCACTGCCCCCACAACTGACGCTACCAATACAATGAGAAACATTGAGCGAGGTGGAATCTTGACATAGCTTCCAAACTTGAAAACACTGGCTAAGGCAATTGCAAAGTTTTGCGCTTGGTAAGAAATTGTTTTGAATGCCAGAATGCTTGAGACTCGGCCAGGACAAAGATACCCCAAGAAGAACTCTGAAACAATATTGAGGCCAATGTTATGTCCAGATATGGCTTGTATCATCCCTGTTACAGCCGGTTTTGAGAATGAGAAGCAGACACACTAGGACACTTACCCAAGGGCACAGTCATAACTAAAGCAAACAGAACAGCGCACAGCGTTGCCCACCAATCAAGACGAAATGCAGGAACCACAGTACAGAGGATAGTGCATGCGGTCGCAGAAAGACACAACACAATCGCATACCACCAGTCTGGTACAGGCGCATAGACATCCATCATTGAAGCATGAACATCGAAGGAGTCCGGTTTGGCAGAACATATTCGCTTGAAGACATCCTTGCCGTACCATAGCAACACGTGTACCAGGGACGATGACATGACCATAAACGAACAAAAGTATCCAATCATAGCGTAAGTCGTAACATGGATGGGTTGGGATAAATCGTATTTTGTCGCATTCAGAACAATGGAGAATGTATCGTTGGGATCACGTTGCAGAAATTCCCTTGGTTTCACACGACCACCATATTTGTCGAAAGGCACAGCAGCGTTTAAAGCGAATCCAAGCGGAAATATTCCTGTGCCATTGGGTCCATCTGCAGCCAATGAGCCAAGTTGCTGATCCATTCCAAACGCATTGATTTTCCACAGAATTGGCACAGCCACCCACAAGCTCAAATACAACCCGAAAAACAAGTTCAGAGTCGCCCACAGGGGAGTCGTGATTGGATTAAAAGCGCTGATGACTGACCAGTCAAACGTAAAAGACAAGAACCCTACTCCACCCAAACTTTGAGATGAACCCAGCATCATCATTGTTCGGTAATTCAAGTCTGTCACAAGCCTATCCTTCACAAACCAGCATAACACCGAAACTGCACCCAACATTGGAGCAATAAAACCCGGAAAGAACTGATACAGCGCCATAATGCTGGCAACAATCCAAAAGAACTTGAAACGAGACATTGGATGCTGATCATAAGAATCGTCATCATTCTTGTGGAATGAATTCAACATTGCTATGGGGGCAATCACTTCAGGGAAGACCATGGCGGCTGGACGAACAAGAATCCGTCGGTAACACCCAGCAATTCCAAGTCCCAAACACTGTGTTGCAACTACAAAGGCGAAGCAAACACTCAGGGGCATGTCTATTTTTTGATAGAGAAGGTATCGCTGGCATATAACATTGAGTACGCCGTAAGGTACATTGCCCATAACGAAGGCAAAGATATAGATGCAGGCATGTTCTTTGTAGTTGAAATCTCCTGGATTCAGAACTCCTTTTGGCAGCACTTTTGACATAAGAAGGCCAAGTGGGTAAGAAACCAGAACCGCAACGAGGGGTGTTGCTGTGAATTCGTTGGTACGAAATGAGAAGATTGCGTTTGACACACAGAGTAGAGTGCCCAACAGAAGCCCAATGAACCACACTCGAAAAGTTAGAACTGGCAGTGATGTGTCGTCCGTCCGGGAAACGACGGGATCGCTGGAGCCAGTGTCAGTGCAAGGCCAATTTCCAACATCCGATCTCCTTACATGATCTCATAGATGGCAGCCGCCAGCTGCTGCTCCTGGTCCCACTCGTCCACCGGCTCATCGCTGTACTGATCATACGATGAGGATATCGTCTTGGTTGGACCGCATTCGCCTTCGCCAGCTGCGTTCATGTGTACTCCCGCAGCAAATTGCTCACAAGCGATTGATTTTTATTTGGTCAAGCCCAAGAGGGACAACATGACCAGATAAGAAACGGAGAAAGGAAAGGGAAGAATTGTCAAGAATACTTAAACAAACGATAATTGTAAACAGTACGATGATGGCCGATCACATCGCGACGACTGCTGGTTCGCGGAAGCTCAGGCGTGCCTCCTCCTTCGACTCTTACGCCGGACTACTTGAAACAGTTAAAACGAAAGTGAAAGAAGGACTCGGGGAAAAGAAGAAGGTTCCTAAGAAAGGCAAACACGACGAAGAAGAAGACGACACGTCAAGTGATGATCTTGGTTGGGAATTTTCGGTATGCTGAAAAGGGTACATTCTATTATCTTACTGAAGTTGGTTGAACAGGATGCTGAGGATGATGACATTCAATCACAATGTGATTCCCCAGTAGCTCCTTTGCCATTTCGTCAAGACTTGGATCCTGAAAATGATCTATCATACGATCTGGTAGTGAAAAGAAGTAAGACAGTAACTGCCATGCTGTTACAGGACGATGAAAGTCAAGAACAACTTGAGGACGTGTTCCATGGAGAACTCAAAAAGGCTGATATCTTCATCGATCTTCATGAGAGATATTTTGCTAACCGTGCAGAAATTATGCGGGAGGATCCCTCTGAGAAACCAAGTGATTCGCAACTTATCCAAGATATTCTCACCGAAGCAGGAGTCGAAGGAATGAGTGTTCGCGATCTTGAAGCCATGTTTCCGTCCAAAAACTTAAGTTCGCCCGCATTAAAGCCTGAGAAGAAGGCATCTGGCTATGAACTGTCGAAGGGAAGTCATGGATTTGAACGCTTTATTCCAACAGCGATCCCCAACTTCTTCAACAACAACAACAACAACAACAACAATAGCTAAAGCAGCTCGGGTCTAATAAATATTAATGATAAATAATTGGCTCCTTCAATCCTCTTTTACTTACTGTCTACTTACTTTTTCTCTTCGAAAATGGAAACACCCCTTAAGGTTCTTGCTGTTTTTACCATCTTGCGCATTATTCCGCTTACGAACGAAACTCAGGTCGATCTCGTTTTTGTTAAGAAGGGGCTTGCAAATGTAGCAGCCTCGCTGGCTCTGACCAGGCACCATTTGGTCTTAACTTTTGCATCAATTGAAGACTTTGGAAAACGGGAACACTGGGTACGTCTCCAAGCAAAACAGAATTGTTTCATGGAGTAATCTGTGGTCATTAGATCTCCTATTCGTCCATCTTTTCGATAGATCGCCACTTTCCAACTCACGATGGATGCTATCCAATCGTCATTTGCGGACGCAACTTCACTCAAATCAAGCTGCTGATTCCTTCTGATTCTGATTCTCTTGAAATCTTTGGAAACTTGCAACGACTCATCAACACATGTGAAGCTTTTTCTTCAATATCCGCAATCAAACGACATGTTTACAAAAAATCAATCATCCAGCCTCTGTCGATCAGCTTCAAGCATTTTTTTATGAACCTACAGAAAAGTTAACCTCGAGTGTGGGGTGGTCGTATGATGCAGAAGTTGAATTTAGGCGAATGGGTTTGGGCTTCAGAACTGATGCATGGCGGATAACCACCATCAATAAGGACTTTGGGGTATTTATTTGGCTCCATCTTTTCAAGCCGGTGTTTTGGCATTTAATTTCGTTCCAACGATGCCCTAGTTTTGTCCCACATATCCAAGAGTTTTGGCTGTTCCTTCAAGAATCAGCGATAATGTCTTGAAACATGCCGGTAAATTCAGAAGTAAAGCCAGAATTCCCGCATTAAGCTACATTCATCGAACAAACATGGTTTGAGTTTTTAATGTATTCTCCTCTGCTGGTAAATTAATGATGTTTCTCTCTGGGGGGTCAGGTCACTATCACTAGGTGTTCCCAGCCTCTCGTTGGACTCAAACAGAACCGATCTATTCAAGATGAAAAGCTGGTTGAAAGTGTCTTTTCAACTGGTCGTGTCCCTCCAACGAAGGGACAATCACATTTGATCATTGATGCCCGACCTTCTGCCAATGTTATGGGCCAAACAGCACTAGGTGCAGGAGTTGAAAGTACTGACAATTATCGGGATTGCAAAGTTGTCTTGCTAGGTATTCAAAATATTCATGTCATGCGAGATAGCATCAACAAATTGATGGAAGGTAATATTTCCTTCTTGTTTTTGTATTGGACGTGTCTTCCTTTTCTTCCTCTAAACAGTGCTTATTTCAAAGCTTCTCTGTCTGGAGATACGGGTGCTTCATTGAGAGCTGGTATGGATCGCTCTGGTTGGCTAAATCACATCAGGACTGTTTTGGATGGCACTTTGTTGATTGTCAAGAGTGTTCACTCATACAATACTCACGCCCTTGTTCATTGCAGGTTTTTGAATACCAGTTGGGTTTCTTTTTTTTTCATTGATGGTTTTTTTTTTTTTCAGCGATGGTTGGGATCGGACTGCACAATTGTGCTCGTTATCCGAGCTATGTCTTGATCCGTATTATCGAACAATTGAAGGATTTCAAACTCTAATTGAAAAGGAGTGGATGTCTTTTGGGTTCAAGTTCCGGGACCGCTTGGGTCTTCTTTCGAAGCCAAACAGAGAAGGGATGGGTCCTTCTGTTGGTTCGCAGATTCACGCGGCGAGCAAGACGATGCAATATTCGTTTACTAGCGCTGCCAAAAATTTGTTGAAGCAGGGTACCAACAACTCGTCAAGTCGGTCTCAAGGAACTCGATTGAACGGACCCCATGGACATCTTGCCGGCGGAGGACCGCAGGGGTCTATTGAACTTGTCCATCCAACTTTTTTGGCCTCACATGAAGTATCCCCCATCTTTACGCAGTTCTTGGACTGCGTTTACCAGCTATGGACTCAATTTCCATCGCATTTTGAGTTTTCTGAAAAGTATCTTCTGGCTTTGAATAGTCATCTATATAGCTGCCAATTTGGAACCTTTCTATTCAACAATGAAAAGGAACGCACCACCTTCCTATTCAAAAGCTCAAATAGCCTCAACCCAACAGGAGGACCTGTAACTGTTTCTAAAGCTGCTTATTCAGTATGGGACCACTTTCTGACACACAAGAAAGATTTCTTGAACCCCCTCTACATTGCACCTGAAAATCGAAAAGAAAAGCCTCTCCAGCAAACTGAAACCATTTTGGCACCATCATCATCAACAACTTCATCACCCTATCAAATATATACGGATGGAGACGTTTTATTCCCATCGCCTGAAAGTACCCGATATTGGATGGGCCTGTATGTGGGCCACACTGACCCCACGTCTCAGTTCCACGACCCAAGCAACGACTCACATGGAGAAATCAAACCGATTTCAGCAGCCTTTGTTTCATCAATGTGTGGCAGTGGGAACAGGCCGGGTGCTCAACTGACTGTGGGGGATTTAGACGATGAAACGGATTCATCGGGTGGTGGTGGTGGTGGTCGTGCAGCCGGACCTTCAGAAAGTGCCACTGGTGGTGGTGGTGGAAATTCGTTGTCTTGGCAATCGACTTTGACAAGTACTGCCACTCAAGTTTCAACTTTTGCCTCGTTGGCTTCAAATACGTGGTCTCTGGGCGGGGTTTGGGGATCGAGTAGTCAACAACAACAGCAGCACCAGCAGACAAGTGTTCCTATTGATCCTTTGGTTAGAAATCAGATGGGCTCTAAATCGAGCTCGTCGATTGATGGGAGTAGCTCTGGTTTTGATGGTTCAAAGAAACCAAGTACACCTCCGCCCCGGCAGGTGGTTACTGGTGCTTCTAATTCTTCTGGTACTACTACTGCTACTACTGGATCTGGTAGATTGACGTTACAGGAGAGGCTGGCAAAGACTGTGGAGAGTAAAATGAGCGACATGGATTTGAAATCTCATGGCACTATCACTGCTGGTTTAGTACAAAACAATGCTCCTGTTGCTGGAGAGTCGTCGCGAACAACCGAGTCAGTTGATAAACCGTTGGATTCGCTAAATGGTACAGGACACCTTCCACACCCATTATGGAGTTCTGGGGATGAATAAAAAAAAAACATATTAATAAATCGAGATGTAGTCTTGACTGTACAAAAGTTGTCTTGCTGTATTTTGAGTTTTTATTTTTTGGTTTTTTTTTTTTTTTTTTTTTTTTTTTAAAAAAAAAATTCGGTTTTTTAGCAAAGAGGTTGGCAGTCTTTCAATTGTCAACCTCATCATCAGAACCATCGTCGTTATCCCAAGAACCTTTCTTTCGGTTGGGCATACGGATTCCTTGCTCAATGAACTGGAAAAAAAAATGAGGCAGGGGCGTTTAATTAATACTCACTCGAGTTTAAAAAAAGAAGAAAAAAAGGTTAATAATAAAAATAATAAACAACATACAGCTGTGACAAGTTCGCTTGGCATGACCGTTCCAGGAAAACTTTTGCTGCTATAAATAGTGAACGGGTTGCTCATGATGCTTGTAATTACACTCATTTTCCCGCGATTTAAGATTCCCGTCTCAGCCATCATGTTGTACAAATAGAATTTTAAGCGGAATGTTCCATGAATACGGACACTGAGATCGCTCTAAGTCATAAAAAAAAGATCAAAATACAACAACAACCAATCGATAATGTAACGACGTGGATTTATCCCGCATGCATGCAACAAGATGTGACGCACCACCAATCACTTCCAATCAAACACGAAAAATACTTTTTCTCTTCGTCCTTTGGTTGCGTGTTTTTTTTTCAACTCACAAAGATGAAATATATTCCAGGGATCCCATTCTGATCTCTCAAGACCATGCTTGATGAAAAAATGTTTCCAGCCAATATAGACTTTTCTGTTGGGATGTTTGCATGTGATACAACCGCTTCTGTGCCGTCTTCATTCCACAGCTCCACTCTTAGAACAAATGAGTCCGTGTATAGTTCGCTACAAGTGGGGAGCGTGTGTGTGGGTGTGTGTCGGGTGTTTTGGTGTTAAAGCGTGACAAATCCAGACAGATGGTTTTTTGCTCACGCAGGAGGCAGGTCCTTTCCTCCTTCTTTCACCTGAAGCGACAGAATTGGAGCCTGGATAAAAGGACATTGATTTTTAATATTAAAACCTCCAACCGTAGGTAACAACGACAACAAGAACAAATAAAAAAAAAATATACCGGATTGAGCGGCCTTCGATCCTTGTCGCCCACTCCACATGATCGGCCATGAAGCGGATGCTATGCAAGACGGTTTATGAGCCGCACCTCTCAACATAATGCATGGGGAAAAAAAGCAGCGGAGCGGAGCGCGAAACTCACCGACTGGATTTCAATCTCAAACTGTGCCGTGGCGCTTAGGGCCATGTCCATCAATTTTAACAACAAAAAATAAAAAAAAAATTAAAAAAATAAGTCAATAAATTCAGACACTTATTTTTTTTCGATAATGGCGTCAGGACTTCAACGCGCACGCGACCTTGGATCGGCAGCAGCAGCCGGTGTTCTGCAGTGGTGTGGGTATATCGGCATACGCGCGTGTGTGGATGGCAGCTAACAGCGCACACGAAAACTAAACCAACAGACGGCAAGATGCCGCTGGGCGGCGGCCTTGTGGTTGGCGTCTGCACGGGGCTGCAGGTGTTCAACACGGTCGTGACGGTGCCGGGCTGTCTGTCGGGCGCCGCGTGGCTGGGCGCGCCGTTCAGCCAACGTGAGTGGACAAGCATTGTGAACACTCACACTCACACTCACACTCACACACACACACACACACACACACAGTTTACACGCTGTTCATGAGTCACTTTCTGCATACCGGTAACCGCTTGTGTTTTTGGGGGGGTTTACGGCGTGTCCTGACTGTCGCGTGTGCGCAGGCTGGTTCCACCTGCTCTTCAATATGCTTGCATTCGCCCCTTTTGCAGGATACCAAGAACGCAACATGGGAACATATCCATTGCTTCACATTATTTTGCTATTGTGTGCCACGACGTCCATTATTTACATTGCCCTGACGTTTGTTGCTGGTATTCTATTCAAGGGACTATGGACAGGTTGTGTTGCGGGACTATCTGGAGTGATATTTGCTTTAATCAGCTTGGAAGCCAATAAGGGGGATTTGCAGACGCAAGAGTTGAGTGTATTTCTTTTGTATTACGTAAATCACAATGCTGAAAAAAAAATTCCGTATTCCTGCAGTTTCTTTGGTGTGAAAGTCCCGGGCGCAATGTTTCCGTGGTTCCTCCTTATTGTTACTCAATTCATGTTCATGAGTTCCTCGTTTTTTGGGCATTTGAGTGGGATTTTGGCTGGAGTCCTGTACTCGCAGGGGGTTTTGGACAAGTTCTTTCCAGGACCGGCCTATTTTCATCGATTGGAAAGCACCCCTGCGTTGTCGTTTTTCCATGGATTTCCGACTTTTGTTCCGCAGCCTGGAGGAGTTTCTCTTCCTACTTACATGAACTCTACACCATTGCCCACGCTCTCTCCTTCTTCTGCCACAGTAGGGGGTGCGTATTATCAGCGAAGTAGCTATACTGGGTATGGTGCAGTGAATGGCGGCAACACGGCGGCGGGAACGCAAGACCGAACTGCATTACTGAGCGATGGAGATGTTTAGGAGTCGGACGTTTTTTGAGTTGTATCTGTTGTATCGAAAGAGGAAGGAATGAAGAGAAACTGTTTTATATATTATTACTATCAAAATTAAGACAGGGTACAACATTTGACACCACTTTCAAACCCGCACGCACCAATGCAGCAGACGAATTCATTCGACGACGATCTGTCCGGCGCGGCCTGGAGCGACGCCGTGGCGGCCGGCGCAGGCGCAGGATCGGGATCGGGATCGGGACTGGGACCAGGCGCTGGGGCGGGCGCGGCGGCGGCGTGGACGGCGGACTTTGGCGCGCCGCGGCGGCCGGCGTACGACACGTTCGACGGCGACGGCGACTCGGACTCGGCGTCGGCGGCCTACAGAGACAGCGCCCGAGACAGCGCCCGAGACGCCGGCGCCGGCGCCAGCAGCAGCCGGCCGCGCCAGCCCGTCATCACAAAGAGCCACCAGCTGAGCCACATCACGAGCATCTTCACCGATGCCCAGAAGATGGCCTACGTCGGCCTGTGCTACCTGGAGATCCACCGCCGCGGGGAGGCGCGGCTGGCCGCCGCCGCCGGCGGCAAGCACGCCCAGCAGAGCTACCACGAGTGGGCGGACCGGTGAGTGTGGCTCTGACGTCGATCTCTTTCTTGATCTTTGATCTTGATCTGACCCGATTGCGTTCGACAGCTTCATGCGCATGCTGTATGCCTTTCTGGATGTCAGCGAAGCCGAACAGCAAATGATTGCGAATCTCGCGCTTCACGGACTCATCCCATCGGACCTGTCTCGAACTCTTCTCGACGATGCCGCGAAAGCCCTGGAACGACTCCAAAAACTCGAACAGGAACAGGCGTGGATTGCAGAGCAGGAAGCAAAGTGGATGGCTGAAGATTCGTCTTCTTCCAGCTCTTTTACTCAAAGTATACCAAAACAACAACAACAACAAGAATCAAACAACGTTTCGGATATCCGGTTCACGATTCTCTCTCACCTCTTTATCCTATGTATTTGTGACGGATTCTATGATTCTCGATCTCGATCTCTACTCCGTGCTGTTGCTCGTCATTTGGAAATTGACTGGTGGTCGGTGGCGAAATTGGAGGACACTATTTCAGAGCAATTACGGATCCAGGATTCAGAGTCAAATGAAAATGAATCAGTTGTTTTGGAAAGCAGTATTGTGAAGGATCGAAACAAGAAGGACAGCCAAGGGCGTTGGTTGTACATGGGGCTTGCTACATTGGGTAAAAAATGAGCATCAAATGCGGATGTCTACCCATTCACTCTAAACATTGAATTTACTTTTTTTCTTCTTTTTTCTTCTTCTTCTTTCTAGCTGGAGGTGCCGTAATTGGGGTGACGGCTGGTCTAGCTGCCCCCTTGATTGCCAGTGGAATAACATCGGCCTTGGCCACATTCCACGTGGCAGGAGGGGTGGGCGCAGGTGTGACGGCGTTTATGGGCGGATCTACCGGAATTGCTATTATTGCTTCCAGTGGTGCGTCCATTGGTGGAGGTTAGTCTTTTTATGTATATTAATCTTTGCGTTTTCAAAAGTCAACTCCTTAACTTGCAAAAAAAAACAAAAAAAAATCAGGTATGACTGGATATAAAATGCACAAGCGAACAAAAGGAATCCTTGAATTTGAATTCATTGGTCTCGAAGAAGCTCTTGTTTCCATCAGGGCGAATAAGGAGAAACGAGACAAACTGAAACAGAAACGGGACAAGAAGGCAGAGAAAGAGAGGAAAGCCATTGAAGCGGCTGCCGCTACAACGACGGTTTTATTTGACACGGACGATGCCAGCTTTGCAGATGGCAGCGATCAAAAAGGTGGTCACAATCGCGGACTGTCTTCGACCTCGTTGGTTGTATTAGAAGAAGCGAGTACTGCCCCTCCAACATTGTCCAGTGCAGTAGATAAACGAATGGAAGCTTTGCAAGTCAGTAATGGAATAGGACACCGCCGTGGGTCTAGCAGTGTATCAAGCGTTGGATCTTCCCCGGATAATCGGCCGAGCCGTGATTTGGCACGGGATTTCAGCACCCCTCGAGAACTGGGGAGAGAAATCAGCGCTCCAATCTTGTTCTCCAATACACCTCCTATTGCGAATGATGAGCGGGACGGCGAAGGCGTCGGTGGCGGCGGCGGCAGTGGTGCAGGCGCGAACACTTCTGAATCCACACCAAAAGCCAATGTTCTAATAACCATAGCTGGTTGGGTTGGATCCATTGATTCCCGTGATGACTTTACATTACCCTTTTCTACGTTAACGCCGGGAGTACATGGGGAACAATACGCACTGGTCTGGGAGACGCAGGCGTTGATTGAATTGGGGCATGCTGTGCGATTGCTGATGGCAGAAGTTACCAGTTTCCTGTTACAGCAAGGAATTCAATACTTTTTGTTGCCTGTTTTGATGGCTGGATTGACTGGACCGCTGTGGGCACTGAAATTGACGTATATGGTGGATAATCCGTGGGGGAATGGACTAACGAAAGCCAAAAAAGCCGGAAGGGTAAGACCAAAAATTCATTCCAAAATTAAGAACCCGTTTTTTTTTTTTTAAAAAAAATAATTGATAATTAGATTCTGGCCGACACACTACTCAGCCGCGTTCAAGGAAACCGCCCAGTCACTCTCGTCGGGTTCTCCCTCGGAGCACGTGTAATCTACTATTGTCTACTTGAACTAGCCTCCCGAGGAGAATCCGCCTTCTCCATAGTAGAAGAAGCATACCTATTTGGAACCCCTGTCATGGCCACCACTAAAGAATGGAAAGCCATATCCAGCGTCGTCTCTGGACGCCTTGTGAATGGATACATCACCAATGACTACATTCTGAGCATGCTGTACCGTGCGTCGAGTGCGTTTTTGGCAGACGTGGCTGGTTTAAATCCCGTCAAGGGTGTCGATGGAATCGAGAATTATAATCTGGACAGTGTGTTGAAAGGTGGGCATTTGGAGTATCGTAGTGCAATGCCGAGAATCTTGAAGCATGTTGGGTTCAGTGTTGATGATGAGTTCTTTGACGATGGGGAGAAGGAGGCGGAGCAGGCTCGTTTGGATGAGGAAAAGGAGAAGGAGCGGATAAAGAATGACAAGGAAAGAGCAAAAGAGGAAGCGGCAAGGAAGAAGCAGGAGGAGTATGAAGAACGGGTGCGGAAACGGAAAGAGGAGGACGAAGCAAGGCGGGCGGAAGCGGAAGCCAAGCGAGCTGAAGCCGTGGCAAAGAAATTGCAAGCAGAGTTGGCAGCGAAAAATGCACCGCCTCCGAAGCGGTCGTGGTTTTTTGGACGGAGTTCAACTTCTTCGTTGAGTAGCTCTGTTGGGGCGGGTGGATCTGCTGGAAGTGTTGTTGAAGCGGTGGAGGAGCTTCCGTTTGAGATCAAAGAAATCAAGAGTACGCTGCCGCCTTTGGTTGTGACTTTGGATGGGGGTGGTCGGGAGATGGGATCGCCAGATCTTTCCCCCTTTGATGCTGATGGATCGTTGATCTGAGATGAGACGTAATAGTATAAATATGAAAAAATGTTTAGTTAATTCGAAAAAATGGGAGTGATGACCAAAAACAAAAATCCCATAAATAAATACAAAACCTGAATGGAAGCAGTTGATCCGTCCGACGCCACCGCCATCAGTAAGCCGCCTTCTTCGTCTCTTTTCTTCGCTGACTCGAAGCAGCCAAGCGCGAACGCAGCGCAGACGCGGCGCCGGACAGCGACGCCAAGCGGCGCAAACCAAACGCCGGCGCGACAGTCGGCGCCGCTGCCGCCGCCGCAAAGCCGCAGATTGGAAAGGTCGGCGAAGTCACCGTCGTCAACGCAGACGCGCTGCTCGCCGCCGACCCCTCGAAAGTCCTGGGCTGTGTAACCTACGCCCCGCCGACGCGAACGGCGGCGCCGCAAAACGATCCGCGAAGTCTGGCGCTGTCGCTGCTGCCGGAATTCAACACGGACCACCTGTTTGGGTCGCTGGACATTCGTATTCCTGCAGAGCACTTATCGTACACGCGGAACCCTGCCGTTCAGTGTCGTGCTGTGTGGGGCACGGATATTTATACGGACGATTCAGATATTGTTGCTGGTTGGTGTTGTTTATGTTTTGGTTTTATGATCTTTGGACGTGCTTTTTTATTTTCTCATCCCCATTTTTCAGCTATTATTCACTCAGGGCATTACCGACCAGTAGATGGCCCGGCTTTCAAACACCACGTTATAACAAAACAGAGTATAGTCGATCAACATACTACGAACATGCCTTCCTCACCTCAAGGGCACCCTACGTCAACACCAACAACACCACCCGCACCAACCAATCAGGAAGGACCACCACCCTCCGCGCCGACGCAACCAATTGAAGCGAAAACTGTGCAAACTGATTCAATCCCCACCTTGATTGCTACACCACATCCCATCTACACTGACCAACCGTTGCATGATCTTCTCGTTACTATACGTGTACTTCCCCGCCTTGTCAAGTACACTGGAACAACATGCACGGCCGTCCAACCTGTACTAGAAAACGAAAATGTGGCAAATTCTTCAGCCGAAACAAAACTGGAGCCGGCTTCCTCTACGGATCCGTTTTCTAGCGGTGCAGCTAGTTCTTCTGTTGTTTTTGCTTCTCGCGGTTGGGGTGGTTCTCATCAAGGTTAATTCCTTTTTTTTTTTTTTTTTGTTAAAAAAAATATTTTTTTGTTTTATTCCATACTAAAACGGCGATCAGGTGAATCAATTCGAATCGAACGAGTTGTTGAAATTCCAAGTAAACAATCTATACCCGGTTTCTTGAGAACAAGTACGGGAAGCGCGACACAGACGCACACGATTCAACCCACAATCTTGAATAATCGTAGATATTCCCAGAAGGCTTCGTCATTGAGTGGGAGAAAGAGTGGGGCGGTGGAATGGTGTGCTGTGGGTGTGCAGGAGCGTGTTTTAGGGGGTGATGTGTATGGGTCAAGCCTTACTGGAGGCGTAGGAGGTGGTGTTGCTGGTGGAGCTGGGACAGTGGCTGCTATCGAGGGAAGGAGGCGGAGTGTTATTGGGCCAGGTGTTTTGGCCAGTGTTGGAAGAAGCCTTTTGCCAAATGTAGGAGGGTCGATTCCTGTTTCTGCAAGAGTCGGAGGCAGCAAGAGAAAGGATTTGTATGAAGCTGTTCGAGTCTTGTTTTCTTCTGTCGATGGTCGAGCATGGTAGGTGTTTTTTTATTTGGCTGGTGCATTTTTTTTACTCACATTTCGTTTTGTGTTATTTTTTACTTAAGTTTCAAATATTCGCCTCAAGTGCTAATTGAATGGCCAAAGTATTTACAAGACAGTTTGGTCGATTTGAATACAAAGCCTGTCGCAGCTGCAGTTTTGCCTACCGCCAATGTTTCCCTTGGTTTAACTGGTCAAGAGCTCAAAAAGATGGAAGGCTGGGCGTATTGGAGAGTGCGCCTATCTATCCCTAAAACAATCTTGGAACTCGAGGACGAAATTGGAACTAGGTTGGTAGTGTTCGTCCTTTTCCGACACCATTCGTTTTGCTGACATTTCATCCAAGATATGAAGTGTCCCGATGCAATCCTGCGTCAAATGTTTCTGATAGTTACAAGATCACCGGTGTTCCTAATGCCGATGGAACTTTGGGATCGCCCATTATTATTGGTTTAGGGGAGATCGAATGGAGAAATGGAGGAATGTATATCAAGGGATTACAACAGATGCTTGAAACGGACAGGTTTTCCTTCACGTCCACCCAATAATGAATAGGCATAAAATTGTGGTAATCTTTTGATGAATGAATGGTTGTTTTGACTGGATTATCTTTTGAGTTTAAAAGTGGCGGCTTTATTGAGACTCTTCAGGTCGTTTCCCACTTTGTACTGTCACCAGTGGCAGACCCGTGCGTGCACTTGTGGGAATCGCGGGGAGAAGAGCAGCAGCGACTTTTCTTCCTTCTTGAACCAACAAGTTGTAAGTTGACGCAGCGTGTCTCTGTTCCAAGCGAGTTGTTAGGGTACTTGGTCATTTCCAAAAAAGACAACGCACCGTGGACATTATTTCCACCTGCATTCCCAGCGAGTTGAGGTAATTTCTCAGGTACTGCGGCATGAGCTGCATCTGCGCGCCTGTTCCAACAACCAGGATTTCTGTATTTTTTTGTCAGTCCGCGCAGCGCGCCACACCGCGCACGAACCAGGCGTCGGCGACACGACCTCGAAGACTCTGAATGCGTCGGTCGTCCAGCGCTGGAACACGCCGTGGTTCGCGCCGTGGTTCGCGCCGGCCGGCGCAGCGCCGAGCCCAGCGGCGTTGCCCAGCGTGAACTGCGGCGCGTCCCACAGCAGCGGCGTGTTGTTGACGACGAGGACGCCGCCCGTGTGGACCACGTTGTTGATGGTCACCGTCGCCGCGCCGACTTTCGCGATCAGCGGCGCGCCGCTCGGCGCGTCGAGCATGTTGCGCAGCGGCGTGTCGGCGGCGGACGGCGCTGCTGAAGCCGTCGAGAAGAGGCGGCGCCGGACGGCGAGGCGGGCAAGCATTTGGTGGTATTATTAATGCTTTCTTAAAAACAATTTTAAGTTTTTGATATTAACAGTATAACTTCCAAAACAACCTCCAACTCTCTTCACTTGGCCCCTTCCAACGCATGGATCGCAAAGGGCCGACTTCCATCCCAAGAAGCCCGAGAAAGCACGGGGGCTCTTTTGTCGAGGAAGACTCGGAAAGCTCCTCCACCACAACATCTTCATCCAATGCCAGAATTTTCATCTCAAAAACCGCAGACTCAATTGCCTTTTCGCAATTGCTGTTGCATTGTATGGAATTTTGAATCAACGACCTGTCTTCGATATTCTCCATCTCATGCAACATTGCTTCAACACATTGCAACAACGGCAATGTTGATCCTGATTTACTTCCTTCCAACGAATGTACGTTTCTGACCAAGTTGACGATTTGCAAACATATGGGATGAAGAATGGCCCAATTAAGGCTGTTTTTTCCAATCATAGTTGCTGAGGACAACGACGACGGTGGCGACGATGGTATCCCTATTTTGGATGTTGCCTTCAACACGCCCCACCAAATCTTGTCCATTCGCGTCCGTATAAACCAAAACACATTCATGGCTTCAAAAAAAGGACATAGCACCATAAATGAATTGAACATGTTCAGTTCAAGTAGTTTTGGAAGCAAGTGAGATATTCGCAACGCGTTTTCGAGACACTGCTGTATTGAAGAAGCAATCAAATTCTGATGCTGCTCACTTAGATAGATTGGGCGACAGGATTTGATACTGGAGAGGTACATTGTGGGTCGGTGCAACGCGCATTGAGCAGACATAATCTCTGCGTTGAACGTAAGGACAAATGTTTGTTCTCTGGGATGCATATGATCGATTTGAGATCGGAATCTGTTTGAATCCATTTCTGTAAGTAAGTATGCTGTTTCTGAGACGAGAAGGTATTCTGCAGGGACATGAGTAAGGAACAATTGAATATAGGAGTGAAGATCGGAAATAGTTGTAGGCTTCATGAGATCGCCAGTTGATATCGGCGCAGTCAAATGGTGGCGCTTGATAAGACCAAGAATGTTATAGATTTCACACATCCACTTCAATTGAGGCATGGCAGTAAAAATGGGATGTGGGAAATTGACTGCGCTGGGCGATTTTATATTGTCTGCTGTAATGCTGGAAAGAGTTGCGTCGCTGCTGATTGCCTGATGAAACCGCATTTGCAAGAAACATGACCAAAATGCACGCCTTCGGTCTTCTCGTTGCCTTGCAGAAAGATTCAGATGATACAGCCAAGGGGAATAATCAGGATCAATGTCAAGGCGGAGTTTCTGAATAAGATCCAATGCTTTCTTCAGGAATGGCTTACTTGCTTCCGGCTGCCCTTTCCCTTTTCATTTTTTTTTTCCGACGTTTTAACTTTGGCATTTACAAAAAAAATTCTTACATTCAGCGAAAGTGGATAAGAAATACAGGGTTTGTACGGATTTATAGGATGCAGTTTCATTCATGGAGTGAATCACAGCTTTGTGTGCCCGTTTGAAATAAGAGAGTTGTATATCTTCCGGTAGCTTTTTCATGTATGCATTTGTCGCACAATGAATCAGCCTCCAAGCAGCAGGCTGAGTAAAAAACCCATTCAAAAATTCATCTCCATCGTAAGCAAAGAAGATGCGCGATTGCTTCTGAACAAGGAGCCAGTCTTCAAGAGTTGGCATCAAGTCAGGGTCTTCAATCACCCAGCTACTCATATCTGCGTCCGCGAATCCTGTTCGTTTATTGGTTGTTTTTTTTGACAACGCAAGTCAAAACGTCTCAGCCAATACGCCAATGGAAACGCATTTGGTTTTTATTGTACCTGAATCAAGGTCATCCACGATAGGTGCTTCCGATGCGTTCATGCACAGGTCCAAGACTGAAAGCTTGGGCAGCTCCAGGACGTTGTCGCCCAGCAGCGACCACTCCTGCGCAGACAGCGAGACTGAAGCCAGGTCAGCGGTGGACACCGCATGTGGGGGCAGAGCTTCGGTAGGGGCGGGCGGCGCCAAGTCTGGCGAACAAACTTGCGGGGTTCCGCTGCCCGGGGCTTGCGGCTGCGGCTCTGGCAAACACGACATGTCTGTATGTATGGGCGGACGGGCGGGCGGGCGGATCTTGGCAACTACAGTAGTCGGGTTGGAATGAGTCTTGATGAACACAGGTTCACTTGCAAAAATTTATTTGGAAGACACTGTATTTGAAATATGGGGTTGACAAAAAGTTTAACCATCTTGTTTGGCCAAAGATTGAGCCGCAAGAGAGCAGCCAAACCGCCCATTGGTATTCAGCAAAATTGTCCTGATTGTATCCCTTGTTCAATCACTCTTCCTCCACATAACAGTAATTTGGGAGAAGACCTGAAATGATATGAACTCTTTACAAGGAGAGAGCATTGGGAGAACATTGAACCAAGAACCATCATCACAGTGTGAGCGAGTCCTTCCTTTTCTGAAACATAAAAATAAATTTATTCTGTTATGACAAACAACACCCAGTCCTTTCCCCCATTCTTTTGGGTAAAATACGGTAGCAGCAGAGCTGTGAAAGTGTATACGGATGGATGTAAGGATGTCGATGACTTTATTGAGAAGGTCAAGGCGAAGATGTCACCCGACTTTGATCCTGTCTCCACCAGTCGTATCAACATCTACACCAATGATCCTATCAGAAACGATGCTCTGAGACCCGGGCTGCTGTTAACGGACGTAGCTTCTCAGACAGGCTTTGTTCAGAACGATGATCAACATCCTCTTCGGGTAGCTGTTGATGGGGTTTTGCATGTTTCTGACGAAGTCGTGGTTGAAGTGGCAAAACGGGTGAAACGACTTATTGACGACGAGGGAACTAGCCAGTCCTCCAAAAGCCGAAAAAGTTCAACCTCTTCGCGTGATAGTTACAAACAGTCTCGTTTCAGGGAGTATTTGATGTCTCGCGACACAAGATGTGTTTTAACCGGCGCCCAATCCGATTCCTGCCAAGCTTGCCATATTATATCGTGGAAGTATCCTGAGAGAGATTTGGTAATTCCGATTTTATTCAAGTTGGCTGTCATTTTTTAATCTTAAAGCTTCAAAAGGCGTCCTGGATCGCAAATTACCGTCCGTTTTGTCTTCGGCCCGATGATGACGCTTTTGATGTTCGGAATGGAATTTTGATGCGGGCATCCTTTAACATGGCGTTTGACTCGTTTCTATTCACCATTGTTTTCGAGAACGATGAATATGTTGTTCGGGTTCAGGACCCATCTGTTTTTCTTTCAGTTACGTCGGAACTACAGTTCCTTGACGATAAAAGAATATCTTTTCCTTCCTCGAAACGAAGTGAATGGCCAGCGCCAGAATTTCTGAAATATCATAATACCCAATTCCATCTTCAGAAGCTGAAGGGAGCAGCCGAGCCAAAGGATATGAAAAGGGACAATTCCGGAAACACTGTTATGAATGATGATACATTTTCCCCGGAAGTTCAAGATAAAATGTGGGCAGAGGCAGAATATTCTCAGACGTTCATCAATCTATAATAAACCATCTGATTATTTATTGAGTTCAATGGTTTGAAATATGGGGTTGATAAAATTAAGCATCTTGTTTAGCCAAAGATTGAGCCGCAACTAGCTCAGCAAACTGCCCATTAGCCTTCAGCAAATTGTCATACGTCCCTTGTTCAATAACCCTTCCTCCCTTGGCAACAATAATGTGGTCCGCGTTTTGAATCGTACTCAATCTGTGAGCAATCACAATTGTAGTTCTTCCTTCAGCTGCAACATCCAATGCAGCTTGAACCACTTTTTCAGACTCACTGTCAAGCGCAGATGTGGCTTCATCCAACAACAGTAACTTTGGTTCACGAATCAACGCACGAGCAATCGCAACTCTCTGCTTCTGACCTCCACTCAATTGCCCACCTTTGCTTCCAACAACTGTGTTGTACCCTTCGGGAAGACTCTTAACGAAATCATGGATGTTTGCTTTTCGGGCTGCTGTTTCAATTTCCTCTTCTGAGGCAATTCCATTGATGGCTCCATAGGCAATGTTTTCACGGATAGAATAGTTGAAGAGGACAGGTTCTTGGCCGACAAGGGCAATATGAGATCGAAGGTTTGCAAGATTCCAGTTTTTCAGATTTTGGTTGTCAAAGTGGGCTTCACCGTTGTGAAGATCATACCAGCGCTCTAAAATAACCTTTGTTTTAATACTGACTGTGCACGCACGAGTTACAAAAAAAAAGTACTGACCCAGAATTCCAATCATTGTAGACTTTCCACAACCAGAAGGACCGACCAAAGCGACAGTTTGTCCGGGCAAGGCCTTGATGCTCATTCCTTGGAGAACAGGAACGTCAGGTCTTGCTGGATAGTTGAAAACACCATCCTTGACTTCGGCGATGCCTTGTACATCTGAAGCGGCCATAACGACACCTTCTCCACTGGCTGGATTGATTCTCGACGTACGATCCAACAGATCAAAGATACTCAAAGCTGCAAGTTTGGCCTTGACGTAATTTGGAGCCAAAGCAGAAGCTTGTCCCAACGAAATGGCCGTGAAAATGACAGCGAACATAACTTTCAGAACACTAGGGGCATCCATGATTCCCATAATGGTAAATTGGGAGCCGGCGTAAAAGGCCAGAGCATAGGTGAGGAAAATAATACCCTGTCCGAGAGCGAAACCAACAGCAGCAACCAAACCACCTTTGATGGCAATGGCGTGTGGTTCTTTAATGTTGGCCTTGTAAATGTCAAGGAACATTTTCTCTTTCGTCAAGGTCATGACAGTTCGAATTTGATCGATCGCTTCATTGGCAATGTTGGACGCATCTTGGCACGAAAAATGGAATCAGTTTTTGTTCAAAAACAAAAAAAAAAAAAAAAAAAAAAAAAAAAAAAAAAAAAAAACCTTCATACGCCTCCTTAGTTTTGGACCCAAATCCGGTCATCATGCTCATTTGCAATTGTCCAGCAGCACCCATCAAAGGCATTGTTCCAAGAACAACCAAAGTCAGTTGCCATCCATTCGTGAACGCAAGAATTAAACCTGCAGCTATGGACGCAGAGAGCTGAACGATAGTTGCCATTGACTGACCAACAAGTCCTTGGACTTGGAAAGCATCCTCAGACAATTGACCAGTAATGATACCAGTGCTGTGCTTTTCGTCATCAAAGTACGCAATTTCTTGACGCAGGAGAGCTTCAAAAGACTTTTCGCGGAGTTTTCTTGTCAATCGTTCACCGGCAGTTCCGAAACAAATGATGGAGACAGCGTTGACCACAAAGGATCCACAAGAAATGATAACGAACATAATCGACCAGAAGCGAATACCGTCATTTCTTTCACCGTCGTTCGGGTTTCCAAACACATTAATGATTTCAGAGAAGATCTGCAATAGTTTTCCAAGAAGTTAAAAAATAAAATAGTCCCTAAAATCACCTAATCTTACCAAAGAGAACATTGGGAAAACAATGCCGTTTCCAGCACTCATAATTGAACCAAGAAGCAACAGCCACCATTCACCACCGTTCATACCATACAGTCTCAAAAGTGGCAAACCACGCTTCAGTCTCTCCTTTTCCGCCTTCTTTTTTTCCTCTTCTTCCGCTTTCTTTTTCTCACGACGTGCTTGAGCGGCGGCAAGTAAATTTGTAGCGCCTGTTGGAGAGGTAGGAGAGAGTGGACCAAGCTCGATCGCGACTGAATCTCCTTCTTTCCGCATTCCGAAATCGGTAATAATAAATTCACCACCAGCGGATACCTGCTTGGCAGAAGAGGAAGCAATAACAGCCTTTTCGGTTTGAGCAGCAGCTCCTTGTTCTTCTTCAGCCTCACGCAATGCCTGTGCAGACACAAGATTTGCATAGGCACCGTTCTTGGCCAATAACTCATTATGAGTTCCTTGTTCGATAATTTCACCAGCACCCATCACGACAATCAAATCAGCGTTTCGGATCGTAGACAATCTGTGGGCAATCACAATCGTGGTTCGGTTTTCAGCTGCAGAATCCAATGCAGCCTGCACAACACGTTCCGACGCAGTGTCAAGAGCAGAAGTAGCTTCATCCAAAAGAAGGACTTTTGGTTCTCTCATGATTGAACGGGCAATCGCAATACGTTGCTTCTGCCCTCCCGACATCATTCCACCCGCTTCTCCGACACTAGTGTCAAGACCATTTGGAAGGGCCTGAATAAAGTCCCACGCATTTGCAACACGACACGCGTTTTCAATCTTTGCATCCAAAACACCTTTGGAAAAGTGTGATTCCGGGTGATCTTCTTGCATACCAATGAGCAAGTTTTCACGAACAGTTCTGTCAAACAAGACTGGTTCTTGCGACACAATTCCAATCTGCTTTCTCAACCACTGGACATTCAAGTCACGCACATTGACACCATCAACAGTGATGGTACCAGAGACGGAATCATAGTATCGTTCTAGGAGTTTCACAATCGTTGACTTTCCGGACCCACTGGCACCAACCAAGGCGACAGTCTTTCCAGCAGGAACTCGTAGCGAGAAGGACTTGAGGATGGGAACGTCGGTACGTTGTGGGTAATGGAACGAAACATTGTCAAAGACAACTTCTCCCGTGCATACGTCTGGCTTCAGACCTTCAGTAGAGAAGGGGTTGATTGGGCTCACTCGGTCAATTGTTTCGAAAATCTTGCCGGCGACACCAGTTGCGGCTGAGATGGATGCAAGAGAAGGCCCAAGAAGTCCCAACGAAAAAGCTCCAATGATAATACTTATCAAAACAAAAACAATACATCAGCTTGACCATCTATAAACACCACACACACACACACACAAAAAAAAGGAACACAAACCTGAAAAACACAGTCACGACTTGACCCGACGTCATATGTTCAGGAATCAGTTGACCACCATACCAGAACCCAAGCGAATACGTAGCAAAGATAATCATAAACGCGACCCCAGTTGCAAGTCCATTGGCAACAGCCCCACGAATACCCATCCATTCAGCTCTCTTGAGTTTTTCACTGTATCTTGCAAGTTCCCGTTTTTGTCCACCAAACGAAGTAACAGTCCGAAGCGATGAAAGAACCTCTTGAGCAATCGCACCAGCCTCCGCATACGCATCAGCACCACCACTCTTGCGAGCAGCCAGAGACTTCCCCATCAATGTGGCAGCCCCTCCCAAAAGCGGGAAGGCGCAACTGAGAACAAGAGCCAGTCTCCAGCCTTTCGCAAACGCAATAATGAAACCAGCTAGGAAGGCAGATAAACTTTGGAAAACCATGGCAACTTTGTCTGAGATTCCTTCTTGAATGACAACAATGTCACCAGTCATGCGGGTAGTGATTTCTCCTGTCTGTGTGCGGTCAAAGAATGCCATGTCCTGGCGCAACACTGCTTCCAAGTATTCTTCACGAATTTTCTATTAAAGAAAAAAGATCCCCACATTGTATTGCATTGGTTGTTGTATGTGTTGAGTGAGTGAGTGTGGTGTGGTGAGTGTGGGTTAGTTGTGGCTGTGGTCTTAATATAAAAAAAATTTTGTTTTTGATTTTTCAAAATACCTTTGCCTGTCTCTCCCCAGACCAAATCCACAAGGCCATTTGAGCCCACGCCGAAAGCCCCACAACAACACCAATGATTGTTAGATAAACAACACCTTTCACCACATCAGTTCGCAGGGCATTGTCGTCCTTTGTGAAAGGATAGGATACCAAGGTCTGCATAATATCACCAAACACAAGGGACATGACGGGTCTACATTTTTTTTTTTTTTTTTTAAAAAAAGAATGGTTTTAAGGTAAAATTAAGCAAATGAAGAAGGAGCGGGGATAACAAAAAAAAAAGTTTGTCGTGGGAATTTTTTGCTCCAACAGGCCAAAAAAATGCAAGGGACACCGGCCAGATAAATACGTACTGCGAAAGACCAGTCAAACAAGCACAGAAGGCACCAGTTCCCATAAGTAGGTAATCGAATGGCTCGGCATAGCGAAAGAGGGTTTGGAAAGGCACCTTGGGTGCTGCTTCTGGTTCCTTGTCTGCGTTTTCTTTGTCGTCCTTCTTCTTCTTGAGAAAGTTGAGGTTGAGTTTGGATTCTTTTTTGTCAGACACAGCTGCTGACGATTGCTGCTGGTTGTTGTTGTCCCGCAGAGCTGGAGACATGTGTGGTGCAGTTTTTTTTGGAGCTCTTTTTTTAGATTTTGCTTTGACTTGATTTCTTCGGCTGACGTGGAAATTGTGATGACAAATTCACAATTTGTCAACATACAGTGTCCAAAAGGGTCTTGACCTTCGAATTGGAAAAAGGACATGTCATCCTATATCAACGCGCATCAGTTAGAAGCAAAATGGAATCAGTGAATATTGCAAAGACAATCTTAAAAAAAAGGAGGAAAGAAACACAGGTTTATGTGGCAAAGCAAAGCAAGCAAGCAAAGAACAAAAATCGAAAAAGAAAGAGGAAACAAATGAAGACCCAATAAAGACCAAAAAAATCACGCCAACATATCAGCCACTGTGGCTCCCTTCTTTGCCTCACTCATCCTCTTCAAGCACTCACTGAAAGCAATGAAAAACACTTCCGCCTCATCCACAGTAACACTCTTGACATCGTAACTCACGAAAACGCTCATGTTACCTCCCAAAGTAATAATTCCACAACTAAACAACCCTCTAGCGCCTTCAAAACTGCTATTCAAAGCTCCACCAAAGTAGTCTACTCTTGCCCTTTCATCAGTCACTGGAGCATCAGGTGGAGCACACGGGTACTCCCATGCACCCAAGTTGGCCACTTCGACACTGAAGCTACGAGACAATTTCGCCAAGTCAACCCGCTTTTCCATCATTTCCCAAATCTTGGGATGTCTGTATGCGTAATTGGCAACCTTCATTCTTTGAATGGAGGCTCTGAAACTAGTTGCAATTCCACGCTTCACGATACGACAGCGGTCCCAGACGTGCGAATCGTCAGTCAACTTCAAGTTGTTGTTTGAAACAGAACCTTACAAAAAAATAAATAGTCAGTATCCTGGAGCACAACAAAGAAAAATATATATATATATATTCTCACCTGCATATCCACCAAATACTTTCAACGCTTCATCGGTTTCTCGATCTCCACCTTGCAATAACTTACTTTGCGGCAAAATATGACGGATGCTGTTGGTAATGACCCATCCTTGACTGTTTGGAACGACTTTCTTGATGTCCTTTCCATCCCTTTTGGCGCCGTGCAAGAAAACACCACGACAGGCAGTCAAAGCCGCCACAACCAACACAGCTGCGATAGTTGTTTTTTCCGCCCGAGACTTTTTGCGCAAAATGTTTGTGAATTCTGAACTAAAGTACATGAAGCGGACGTTTGTGTGGCCACGATTTCCTGGAAGGACAGGGCCGACTGAGATTGGGTGTGGGGAAGGGGTTGGTGGGATTGGGGTGACCGATTCGGGCTCTGGAGTAGCCGATGGGGAGGGGGTTGGGGATGGCGATGGGGACGGCGGCAAGTGGGTAAGCCCGTCGAGATCCGCAGTTGATTCTCCAGTGTGTCCAAGTTTCTTGTTCTTTTTACCAAATGTCTTGATGGCCATTCCAGCGGCGGCTAGCAGAAGGGTGAGAATTAGTAAGGAGATGTATCTTTGAAACAAGAAAAGCAAATCCTGCCTTTGGCAGAGAAACCACCTTCGGCGGTCAAGGTTAAGAATAATTACTTGGAATAACTTCAAAGACGTTTGGGTGAAAGAGGTTATCAAGGACAGGAGGGGGTTCCTTGTTGACATCAATATTTTCCAAATGCAAATCATCGGCATTAAAGTGAGCAGCATCCGTGCATTCCAGAAAAGTTCTAGCAAAAGCAAGCATGGATAAACCATCACCAAGACAATGATGGAAAGTAAACATGATGTCAAAGTAGGAACTGCCAGCAACGGGAGGTTGTGGGTTCAGCCCCAGCTGGCTACTTTCAGCACGATTGTAGTAGATTGGGTAGTCGTTTTTCTTGGCATGGGACGGCACGAGGGGTGTTTGCTGTGAGTGAGTGTGGGTGCGTGTGAGTGTGTGTTTCAGGGCCAAAATTAACGATGCACCAATATACCTTCGCCCAGCACTCTGACCCCTCCGCCGGCATCCACTCGGGCGGCACGACGACGGCAGTGCGCCACAGCGGGCGCGACACGTCGTCGGCGTCGAAGTTCTGGTTGATCTCGTCGACGTACGTGTCCATCCAGTTGTCGCCGGCGCGCGCGACGAAGCGGAAGCAGCACGGCAGGTCGGCGGCCTTGTCGGCGAACGGCACGGCGGCGAGCGACTCGTGGTCGACCCACGCGGACAGCCGGTAGTGCTTCGCCTGCGCGATGCGCACAAGGTCGACGATGCGCTCGGCCCGCACGCCGCGCGCCTCGCTCTGCGCGGGCAGCCGCACGCGCAGCATGATGCACATCAGCACCTGCTGCTTGTGCGGCGGCGTCTTGAAGAAGAACCGCTCTGTGATCGACAGCCCGTTCGTGTCGACCACGGGCGCGCGCGACCGCGACGACCGGAACGACAGCCACGACGCCTTGCTGCGCGTCGACCCGCCGCCGATCGACTTGGCGCCGGCCGCCCCGCCGGCGGGCTTGGGCTTGGGCGGCGCGAGGTGGTTGTTGGCCGAGGACATTGCCTTTTATTTATTATTGATATATTTATAGAACAAAAAACGTTTCAAGTGGAAATACTGTATTTCAAAAAAAAGACTCTACGTGAATGGTGATTCGTGCATACTTGTACAGGGATGTTGCTGAAAGAATGTGTGCGAAAAAAAAAAAAAGAATGGTTGTGCCTTTGTTGACTCTCGATGCCGATTCAATATCTGCCTCTACCAAAAAATAAAATAAAAAAGTAGTGTCTTTTGCAATGGGATTTTTTCTACAGTACTTTCCGTTCTCCTTATCCTTTTGTAAAAGTTTTGTAAAAGGTGTGCTGCAATAAATTATGGGAAAAGAGAAATCATATCTTCCTTAGTTCCCAAAACAGTCGATATATACCGGTCGATGCCTTTTATGTTTGGATTGACCGGCACAAGCCCTATCCCTCCTCTTCAGAACTGTTGCCAAGGCCGAGGAAAAATAAGGGGAGTTTTTTTTTGGGAAGAAAATAATAATTTCAAAAAAAAAAACCTGGCAAGCCTCATCATATCCAATAATACAACATGGCTTTCCAGATTGGCATGAACTGGCAAGTAAGGACACACATGGCTTCCTTTTTTTTTGTCTTGTTTTTGTTTTGGGTCAAGGGATCTTAAACACTATCGTGTAGTGGCAATTGACAGGCAAACTTGACGTTTCAGTTCCTGCATTGGTCTACGACATTGATGTCGCAGGAGGCGACGGAATCAATGCAGCTGCAGTAAAGTCTCGAAACCCTGATCGCAAGATCCTCTGCTATGTCAATGGTAAGATGCTGTGAAAGCACAAGCCCCCTTAAAAACAACCAACAAAAAATACTTACAAAAAAAATATTTCGCGTATAGTTGGCTCCTTGGAAACAGGAAACCAAAGAGCTGATGAGAAGCAGTTTCTTCCTTCTGAATTGGGCAGCGAGTATCCTGGTTGGAATGGCGAATACTTTGTTGATATCCGAAGTGCCAATGTCCGCAGGATCATGCAGAACCGCTTCCAGGCCATGAAAGCAGCTGGCTGCGATGGTATCGAGCCTGATAACATGGCCATTGAGTACAAGGGCAACTCTGGCTTCACTCCCGGAATTTCAACCGCAGATCAAGTCAACTATATGCACTGGTTCACCGGGGCTGTCCATGACCTCGGAATGTCCATTGGCGCAAAAAACGGTGGCGATATTCTTGCAAAGTATCCGGAGTTCTACTCAATCTTTGACTTTGCTGTCATTGAAGAGTGCACGGCAAGCAACAACTGCCAGTTGTACAGCCCATTCGTAAAGGCGGGGAGACCAGTTTTTGCTGCAGACTATGTCAACTCTGGATCAGGAGGCTGTAAAGCCATCAAGGGTAGTGTCCAAGATGCATGCGATACTCTCAATTCGTACAATTTTGAAGGAATCATCAAGAACTGCAACTTGGACGCAACTGTAACTCAGTGCAGATCTCAAGGTCCATTGACTCCTCCTCCTCCTTCTCCACCGCCTCCACCGCCTCCAGGTCCTCCAGGTCCTCCATCGCCACCTCCAGTTGAGAATCCACCATCTTTTGGCGGTGAGAATCCTACTCCTCCGCCGCCACCTCCACCTCCACCAGCACCACCTCTCCAAGACAGCAGTAATGACCCTTCGATACCACAAAGTACTATTTTTGAAACTCAAGACCTACCAATTCCAATTAATTCCGATTCCACTTCATCATCATCATCAGGCAGCGCAAGTACCCCCCGCCACCGCCACCTCCACCGCCGCGACCACCTTGGATAGTTCTGAAAGGAAACCGGCTTTCATATCAGACAGCGCTCCTGCTTCTGCCACGTCTTCAAAGAGTTCAGGAATCCGTGTCATTTGTGGCTCACTGATGGCGGTTGCCGTATGGTTCCTAATTTAAAATTCAGTTTCTTCCCTTTTTTTTTTTTGCCAAGATAGTTCCTCATTTTTTTTCAATAAATGCTCTTTCCTCATTTATTTGTTTTTGCACGCCATTTTTTTTTTAATCAAAGACAGATGGGCTTGACTCAAAAAAAAATAAAAAAAAAGACACACACACACACACATCACAACTGGAATGTCTGCGGCTTGGTGGAAACCCACCATTGGCACTACATGGCAGGTTAGGGTTCTTTGGAATGGAATTGATTCAGCCCATGCAAAATAACTCTTTATCTTTTTATCTTTTTGGTTTTTTGTTTATGACAGTGGCAATTGACAGGGAAACTTGACACAACAGTGCCCGTAGCAGCTTATGATGTAGATATCGCTGGAGGAGGCGCGACGGTAGGCGCCGTATTGGCGAACAATCCCGAGCGAAAGGTGATCTGCTACGTCAATGGTGAGTTGGAAAGAGTTAATCTTTGAATTGGGTGTTTTGACTGAAAAAAAGAAACTGTTCAAATCAGTTGGATCGTTGGAAAAGGATGGATCCCGGGCAGACCAGAATCAGTTTTCTCTTTCAGATGTTGGAAATGCATATCCAGGTTGGCCAAACGAATACTTTGTGGACATTCGAAGTGCCAATGTCCGCAGGATAATGCAGAACCGCTTCCAGGCCATGCAGGCGGCTGGATGTCACGCGATTGAGCCTGATAATATGGCTGTAAGTTACAAAGGGAACTCGGGTTTCTCGCCAGAGATTTCAGTTGGTGATCAAGTCGATTACTTGTATTGGATTACTGGGACGGTTCACGGCCTTGGAATGGCTGTCGGTGCAAAAAACGGTGGGAATATTCTGGGAAAGTATCCAGCGTTCTTTCGGATCTTTGACTTTGCTGTGATTGAGGAGTGTGCTGCCAAAAACGATTGCGGACAATACGATCCTTTCATTCAAGTTGGTCGACCTGTGTTTGCTGCGGATTATACAACCAGTGGTTCAGGAGGGTGTGCTCCTATCAAAGGGACTGTTCAAGCCGCCTGTGATGTTCTCAATGGTCACAATTTTGAAGGAATCATCAAATCGTGCAATTTAAACGCGGCTTTGACACAATGCCGAACCTCTGGATCGGGGCCTTTGCCGGATCCGGCTGTTATTCCTGATGCTGTCATTGATATTTCAACCACTGCCGCTATGGATGTTTCTATGTCTTTGCCAAACCAAAACATAGAGCTTAAACCGTCTTCAACTGCGATGCATCAAACTCAAACCCAACTCCCTGAATTCGTCGCAGATGGTACCAAGTCTTCTTCATCTGAAAGGATTCCATTCTCCCTCTCCCTCTTGATTATATGCATTTTCACCAATTTGAAATAAGCAGTGTATTTTCCAGTTTTTTTTTTCCATAATTATGTATTTGTTGTTATTTATTTGCTAGTCTACGAATTCAACTTCCAAAATAGCCGCCAGCTTTCTTCACTTCTTCCTGGCCATTTAATCCCAGCCACTTCCATTCCAAGAAGCCCAAGAAAGGCATTAGGCTCACGAGTCATTGAAACATCATCAGTACCATCTAAACTAACCACCTTCATACCCAATGTGATCTTCTCGGTAACATCAATCGCCGACACGTGAACCCCACTTTCATAAAGTTCAATCTCACGAACCATTGCCTTCATGCAAACAACAAGAGGGGGTATCACACCATTTTCTCCCACACCGCCGGACTTTGCATTGGTGCTATTCAGAAACTGAATGGTCTGCAACATTCTCGGCCGCAGCTTTTCCCATTCGAGTTTCCTCCGCCCCCCACCCCCCAAAAGCGCCCACCAGATGGTGTTCATTCGGCACGATGTATACCATAGCGCAATCATTGCTTCCAATAATCCATAGAATGAGTTTTGGTATGGGAAAAGCGTTTGTTCAGCCGCTGGATCCAAAAAGAACGTGAGGAGGTTTAGAATCCGGTGGGCCGCGTCGAGACTTTGGTTAATGGCAGTTGAAATGACTTGTTGAATGTCTTTGCTTAGATACATTGGATGACATTGCTTGAAACCGGAGAGAAATAGGATGGGGCGGTACAGCAAACATGTACTGGCCAGCCAGCTGATGTTGTTTACAAAGTTGCTGGATTTGACAGCGTCGGTTAGTGTTGCTTGTTGAGATTTGAATCGTTCGTAATCGGACAGAGTCAGCGTGTCAGGGGTTTCGGAAAGAAGGAACCAATGTGTCGGGATTTCCGATTGAAGCGACACCCATTGTTGATGCAATAAAGTAAAGGATTTTGAGAACAGGATATCATGCATTGATTTGGGGGGGAGACAGAATGCTTGCTTCACTGAAGATATGAATTCAAAGAGTTTCACTTGATGATGTACGGGATAGTCTACAAAGATGGGATATGGGTCATTGATAGTACTTGGAGGTTTCATTTTGTTTGCGTTGAAGGGTAAAACAAAACATTGATTGCTGTTGCTTGATATAGCGTTTTCGATAACGGCGTAGGAGTAAACACTCCAAAATGCTCGCCGTCGGTCTTCTCGCTGTCGAGGGGTCAAATTCAGGGGAATGAGCCAAGGGGAATCATCGGGATCCACATCCAGTTGTAGTTCTTTGATCAACTCAATTGCTGCAACCAAGTATGGGCGACCAACGTCAGGCTGACCTTTCCCTAAATATGCAATCGCCAGCACTTTAGCCAACACAGAATGAAATCAAAAAAAAAAAAAAAAAAAAAAAAAAAGAAGAATCCACATAACACTCACATCCCGTAAAGATGAATACCCAAAACAAACTCTGAACTGTCTGATGAGTTTGATAAAGGCTCTTGGTATTCAAGGTTCGAATCCAAGCTTTCTTTGCGCGAGTAAAGTAGGACATGGAAACGCTTTCAGGTACTGCTGAACCTCGTTCAAAAGCTCCCATTGTGCACTGCATTAAGCGGAAGAATGGTGGTTGCTGGAAGAATGTCTTGAGAAAGTTGTCGCCGTCAAAAGAGCTAAAAATGGGTGGGTTCCACCCGTTGGATGTCATTGGTTTGTACACCATTTCATAATCTAAAAGCGTCGGAAGAAGGTCTGGGTCTTCAATTTCACAGAAATTGTAGCTGCTGATCGAAGACGGAGGACTGGGCAAGTATTGCGGCGAAGTCTTTGATGTATTTAAATTGCATGCTGGTTGTCTGTGGTGTGGATCTGTGTTCCAGATGGTTGTTTGCTCATCCTGGAATTGTAAGCCAAATTGATCCCACTGATCTGATCTCTCCAGCTCTAATAAAGAGCTTTCAGATGCTTTAAGCAGCTGGTCCATAAAAGCAGAGCTAGTTGGGTGCGTTGGCTGATGAGAGGCTGACGGGTCATGTTGGGGCAGTACACAAAGATGCCCACTCAAGGCACATCGCTCACAGCCGGTTGGTAACGGGACGCATTTCTTCTTGAATCTATGGCATCGTTCACAGGCGGTCCTCGGCCGTTCTTTCGCATTGGACATCCTCCTTTCAAATCTATAAATAAAGTAGTGGAGATTAGAAAATCCGTTTCAACGCTCTTCACCCGGGAAGATAAGAACATCAAAGGCGGTGTTCTGCATGATCATGCGTCTATAATTATTTCACACATGAGTCCTCAAGACCTAAACAAACAAAAAACAACCAAACTCATTCGAGAGTAGAGATGCGCGTATTTTTTTGAATATACCGATTGGAGCCGAATTGGTGTCACCGAAGAAGTGAAGGAATTTGTTCAGCCAAAGATTCTCACCCAAAACATATGACCTCACCGGGAACTTTCAGACCGCCATCTGCCTTTATCAAGGTGCACACCTATAAATACCTCCTTTTCTTTATACAGCTTCCCATCAATAACGAAAAAATGGGGGACGGGTGTGTAATGATATATAGGCATCTTTGGCACGTCAGACAAAAGTCAAGAACCTTCGCTCGAATCCCACAGACTTACTGGAGGACGCGATTCCATCTTCTTCTTCATCATCATCGCCACATCATCACCGTAATCACAAGTTATCATCACCCATCTCGTCAGAGCTGGAAGATACACTCAAGAATCCTCTGTCCCGCTTCAGTTCTCCAACACAGTCCAATTCTGTGAAGAAAAACTCTTACCCGTCCTCCTCTTTGTCAAAGTCGAAATCGAAATCAGACGCGGCGGCGGCAGCGGCAGCGACGGCAGCAACAACAGCCACGTCACGAACGACACCTTCAAAAACTGCCATTGAAATCGCAAAATTGAAGGCTGCCCGTGATTCTCGTCGCGCTGCGGCAGCCGAAATCAAGAGCATACAAGACGCGCTATGTCCCTCTGAAAAAGAAACGCGTACTTATCGAAGTGATATTGCAATGTTCAGGAAGAAATACAAGGATTTCATGTCAAATGTTGTTGCTGATGCTCCGGATGGAGATGTTCATCATTTGGATTCTCGAATTCGCGTCTGTGTCAGAAAGAGGTCAATGAGTAAAAAAGGTGATCCCCAACAACAACAAAAAAAAAACTGTCCATTTCTCTAATATATTCAAGTATAGAAATTGCAAAGGATGCATATGATATCGTGACGACAACAACCATAGCGTATCCCCACAGTCAAATCTACATTCACGAACCAAAAACTCGAGTTGACATGTCTAAATACACAGAAACGCATCCTTTTATCATGGATTATTCTTTTGACGAAAGTAGCTCTAATGAGCAGGTCTACATGGCAACTGGAAAACCTCTTGTCAAGAGCATCTTTGAGGGAGGAATGTGCACTTTCTTTGCATACGGACAGACTGGTAGAAAAATGATTTAAAATTCAAACGCTATGATTGCGAGTTTTAACGTTGTGGATTTTTTTGCAGGCAGTGGAAAAACTCATACCATTTTTGGTAACTCGACAGAGCCTGGCATTTATTCTTACATTTGCCGAGATATATTTCTGGAAATGCAGTCAAATACATCATCAAGCAGTTTAAATGAAGCAACACCTCCATGCAAACCACATCTTCTCTGCTCATTCTTTGAAATCTATGGTCCCAAAATCAATGACTTGCTTTCCCCCTCATCAACCACAACGCCGCCAGTGACTCTCTGCGAAGACAAACACGGCTCAGTGAATTTAATGAATCTGCACGAAGAAACCATAACATCTCTCCCGGACTTACTCAGTCTCGTTCAACGCGGCCGATCCCTTCGAACAACGCGAGCAACCAATGCCAACAATGAAAGTAGCCGTTCCCATGCACTGTTTCAAATTCGAGTTGTAAATGGAGACGGGTACTTGACTGGAGTATTGAGTCTTGTGGATCTTGCTGGAAGTGAACGAGGGATGGATTCTGTTGGGTTGACAAAACATGACAAGAAGATTCAATCTGAAGCAGCAGAGATCAACAAGAGTTTATTGTCTCTCAAAGAATGCATTCGTGCGCTTTATAAACGTAATTGCGTCTCTGGTGGCACAGCAGCAACAGCAGCACAACCTGAAAGTCACGTACCGTTCAGAGGTTCTAAGCTGACCCATATTTTAAGAGACTCATTCTTGTGCAAAGAGAGCCAGACAGTGATGGTGGCGACTATTAGTCCAGGCTCGAATTCTGTAGAACACACTTTGAACACGCTAAGATATGCAGATAGAGTGAAAGAGTTGGGAAGAGACGGGGGATGCAAGGATATTCACTTCAAACCAGCAGTGTCCCAACTTGGACCCTTAGAATCTATTGCTCGATTAGCACCTCGTCGTGAAAGCAGTCCTTGGAGAGATGATGGAATTGGCGATTTGGACGAACTCGACCAGTCGTCACACCAACAAACTATTGCCGAATTACAGCTCGATCGTAATTTGGTTTCAAGTTTGGGAAATTATGGGGCGAGTGATTCTGAAGAAGAATCACAACGGAGCAAGGTTTCCTTCCCTCCAAGATCGAACCCTCTGTCTTGTAGCAACGATATGAATGCCCTCCAGCACGCGATTCGACAGCCCAACATCTTGCTGACTGATAAAACATTCGCACCTCCTTTGCCAAAGAAAGAACTGCGTGAAGAGTTGGAGACAGACAAGTCCTCCCATACAGAAGTCCCTGCTGTCTCTGGTGACAAGGGCAAAGGAAGGCATCAGACTGAAAGTGACAGTGATCTTGATTCAGATTACTTTTACCAAGACGCCTTGTCTGTGGAGAGTCCCGAAGGGGGATCGACGGGAAGTTCTGAGGATGATGTTGATGATACTAATGATGTTGAGGAGGAGGAGGAGGACAGAGTGAAGCATGGGGATGCAGACGAAGCCGAGTGGCGGCGGTACTGCCGCTCGCGGCAGGGAGCCGAGCCCGACAGCGAGCACACGCTGCGCACGCGGCACGCGGTGCTTGTGCAGGAGCAGCTGATGGAGATTGACCGGCTGCTGCTCGAGCGGGTGCGCAGCGGGCGCATGGGCGTGGGGGCGTACGTGGAGCAGCTTGCGGCGCTTTTGGCGCAGCGCGTCGACGCGTTGGCGCGCAGCACGTCGTGACGGTCATTTATTCTTTTTTTAATTTTATTAAATATTTAATTAAAATAAACAAATGGAGCGCAACTTCACGCCCTCGTGGCGCCCGCGCGGCGGCGGCGCAGCGGGCGTGTCGGCTGGCGGCGGCAGCGGGCGGCCGCCGACGTCGTTCGGCAGCGACTACCAGCACTCCAACACGTTCGACGGCAAGCGCGTGCGCAAGGCCATCCAGCGCCGCACCGTCGACTACAACTCGGTCGTGGCAAAGTACCTCGAGGTGCGTGGTGCTGCTTGTATTTGTCAGTATTTGTCAGCACGCCAACGGTCGCCGCAGAACAGAACAGTCAACAGAGACCCGCGCGAGCCGCTCAACACACAGCCAGACAACAACTTTGTCGTCGAGGTACGCAGCTGACTTGACTAATCGGGCGCGGGCGCTGATGCTAAGTCATGCGCACTGCGTGCTTCTTAGATGCCGCCTGCTTTTGCAACACGACACAACCCTGCCGTTTCTATTGCCACAAAGTTTGTACACACGTCAATAAACAAAATCAGATGTCCAATAAACGTCCTTAAGGTATGTGTTTTTTCTGTTTTTGTTTTTGTCGTTGGTCTGAAGAGTTTTCTTCAAATCCCAGTGGACACCAGAGGGGAGACGTCTGATTACGGGCGCGTCTAGTGGTGAATTCACCCTCTGGAACGGTCTGGCATTCAACTTTGAAACTATTCATCAAGCTCATGATCGCGCTATTCGTTCAATGATTTGGTCTCACAACGATACTTGGTTGCTTAGTGGTGATGATTCGGGAAAGATTAAATATTGGCAATCAAATATGAGTCATTTGAAGGAGTTTACTGCTCATAAGGAATCTGTTCGAGATCTTACGTTAGTACTCATTTCGCAGAAGTCGGGACTCTGGCCGCCAAAGTCGGATTACTATTCTTTTTTCCACTCCACTGACGGCGGATCCTATGAATTGCCGAAGGCGGAATAGTCATCCTTTTATGATTCCACGGCAAACTAAATCTTATACGTATTCAGATTCTCACCCACGGACACGAGATTTGCATCCTGTTCAGACGATGGAACAATCAAGATTTGGGTCTTTGCGGAAGCAAGAGAAGAGAGAACTTTGACTGGACATGGTTGGGATGTCAAATGTGTGGACTGGCATCCACAGAAAGCTCTTTTGGCCTCCGGATCAAAAGATCATCTTGTTAAGCTGGTATTTTGTTTTTTATTGTTTTGTTTTTCCTTGCCTGGATATAACATTTTGCTTTATTTTACTCTGCGGTAGTGGGATCCAAAATCTGGAAATGCATTGAGTACTCTGTATGGAAATAAGAACACGATTCTTGCTTTGAAATGGAATCAAAATGGAAATTGGTTGGTGACTGCGTCGCGGGATCAATTGCTGCGAGTCTATGACATTCGAACAATGAAAGAATTGCAAACTTTTCGGGGCCATAAAAAAGAAGTATCTTGTGAGTGCTTCTTAAATTTGAATGGGCTGAAGTCTGATTTTTTCTTTCATCTACCTCCCAAAAAAAGCTGTCGCATGGCATCCATACAACGAGTCTCTGTTTGTGAGTGGAGGGTCGGATGGCGCTATTAATTACTGGAATGTGGGGTATGACAAATCAACATCTTGCATTGGTTTGGTCGTAAATCTGACTCTGTTGCTCCAACAGTACCGAATTTGCAGTTGGCGGAATGGAACAAGCGCATGAATCAACAGTGTTTTCTCTTGATTTCCATCCATGTGGGCATATGCTGGCATCTTGTTCCAACGACCACACCACTCGTTTCTGGGCTAGGAATAGGCCAGGTGATGTCATGCACGATCGTTTCAGTCAAACTCGTAAAGATGAAGAGTTTATGGGAATTAAGGAAGTTACGATTGCAGATAAGAGTATGTTTTTTGACACCTACAGCCAATGACCAACACGCTGATATATTATTGCTATCTTCAGAAAGCGAAGAGTTTTCGTTACCTGGGTTATCATTTGGTAGTGGTGGGATATTCAGCAAAACTCCAGAAAAAGAGGGACCTGATTCGAAACGAGCGAGGCTGGACGATTCTGTGCGTGGAAGTCCGAAAGCAGCTCCACCAGCTCCTCGTCCGATGATTCCACCAGGAATGCCGCCTGGAATGCCGCCCGGACCGATGCCACCTGGTTTTAGACCGCCTCCAAACATGCCACCTGGATTTCCATTTCCCCCACCTGGAGCATTACCCCCCGGGTTTAGGCCACCTCCCAACATGCGCCCGCCTCCTCTGCCTCCAGGCCCGCTCCCCCCAGGCTTTCCTTTTCCACCAGGTATGCGGCCACCACCTCCAATGATGCCAGGTGGGCGTCCTCCTCCGCTACCCCCTGGATTCCCTCCTAATATGGATCCTGCTGCGTTCATGCAACACTTGGCACAGCAGGCAGTTCCTGTTAATAAGAATAATCCCAAGAAATAGAGCAAATGGCTCATGGTGAAAGAAAAAAAATAAATAAACACTAAAAAAAAAAAAAATCGATGACGGGGAAAAAAAATAATGAATTTTTATATGTTTTCAATCCAAAAGCGACTTTGACTTTCTCTTCTTTCCCCAATAAATCACAACTTGATACAAGACGGTTCCATTTAAACCTGTAGCCACCAAATACGTGACAAAAATAACAGTATCCTTGACTTCCGTAGCTGTTGTAAAACAACGCGCCAAACTACCCACAGTTTGCAAACCAACCGTGACTGCACTCAATTGTCCACAGCTCTGGTTTGCCCAATTACTATGGATCTGAGGGACTTTGGAAACCACTCCGATAAGAATCGCAATCCATTGGAAACTCAATAGGATTGTATCGTTTATGATGGCGGGGGAGAAGAGGGATACCGTGAAAATGAAGGTAAGCGACCCGACAATGAAAAGGTCCTTGTGGCGGTATGTGTAGTGAAACATCATGCCAATGACAACGCAGTTGGCTACAGCCATAAATGCATCTGAAGAGAAGAAGAAAAATCAGTAGTTGTTGGAGGGATAAAATAAAAAAAATTAATTTAAAAAAAATGAGAATAACAAAAAAAAAAAAAAAAAAAAAAAAAAAAAAAAAAAAGAGGAAGAAGAAGAAGAAGAAGAAAGAGAAGAAGAAGAAGTAAAAAAAAAAACTCACGTTCTCCATACGTGTTGAACGGATTCCCCCGACGAACGTTGTACGCCAATCCAGCAATATAAGCCGCAGTTTCCAACGCATAACTCGCAAAAGAAACTCCTTGTGCAGAACGCTTCATGAAGATTTTAAAGATTTGTGGGAGCTTGATCACGGCTCCACCCGCCACCAAACCAATACCAAGAACTTTGGAGATCAAGAGCCGTGTGCAATCGAAATGAGAAAAAATTTGAAAGTTTAGCAGAGAGGTGGAACATTCGGGACCAACGAGGGGTGTCACAAGCCGAGATTGAATGAATCCACGGAAGCCTCGGAATTCTTTTCGCGGGTGGCGGGACACTCCCTTGATTGGTGTGTGCTCCATGCCGTCGTTTTCGACTGGTTCTGCAGTGGTTTCGCTGGTTGCTGATGATGTTGTGGGGTTGGGTGACAAAGGGGGAGCAGGTGGTGGTGCGTTTTCTGCTGGCTTGGTTGGAGCGCTGGGGGGTTGCACAGGAACGTCAGCGGGTTTCTGCGCATTATCTTCCGGCTTTTGTGGAACATCTGTGGGCTTAACAGGGGCGTCTGCGGGTTTTGCGGGGACGTTGACAGGTTTTTCTGACGGCGATTCGTTATTTGGCTGAGGGCTTGCTGCCGCTACAACTGGTGAAGCAGCGTTCTTTTCTTTTTTGAAGGGCTGGTTCTCTGGCGGAATAATCAGAGGGGCGACTTTTGGTGCAACAACTGTTGGAGATGGGTTGGGAGGAGCTTTTGCTGCTGCGGCTTCATCTCGTGCTTCGACGGCTTGTGGGGGTTGTTTAGGTGCCTCCAGTGCTGCTTTATCCGTTTGCTCGTACAACGCCATCTTTTGTTTGATGTAACTCATAATGGAATCGGGGTCATGTTGTCCTAAATATTCATCCACGTATTCACCATTGTGATACAGGAACACATTAGGATATCCCTTGACTTTCAGACCGTTGCACCATACTAAAAGTAAAATGGGTCAATTTCTGTGGGTGGGTGTGTTTCCCCATTCGATTTGATCAACAAACCTCCAACGTCTGTACAATCAACTTTCGCCATTGAAAACAATTTGTTGAATAGCTTCTCTTCTTCAACTTGTTTCTGGACTTTGAGCCAGTTTGGAGCGAGTTTCTTGCAATACGGACACCATCTGAGGTGTGTTTTTAAAAAAACAGCTGTCAATTTGATGTTCCAGTTCAAAAACAACGCTTTAACAGCACACCTCGTTCCAAATGCAACAAGCCATATCCCTTGCTTTGCATTCAAAATGCGCTCTTCGAATGTGCCTGGTCCCAAGAACCAAATCTCTTTGTCGGCAATTGCAGCAAGTTCATTGACATTCTAACAATTGCGAGCAAGGTTACTTTTACAAAAAAGACAGCAGTACTTTGAGCTTCTAACGGACCTGGGCTCGACCTGGAATCGCTGCCAATGCGGCGAGAAGGATCAAGGTGAGAAGGGATTGCAACAATTTCATCAACACCCCAAGTGATTTTAATAAAGAATATATGTCCAGAATAATAGAACGTATCATTTTACCCCCCAAATTACAGAAGGAAGAGAAGCTCGGGCTTCAAATATAATTGCCCAGTTTCACGTACACGGGCGCTTTCATGTCTGCTTGCAGCTGCCTTCTTGTGGAACCAAGCAGCCATCTTTTGCTTGCCATCCAAAACTAGTACTGCTTCAGAAACATCAAACGCAAAACCGTCCTTGACCAAATCGCATGTGTGGATCTCAATTGGGGGCGAGATGTTTGTTCCAATTTCCAGTAAATAACGTCACAGTGTCAGAAAACCTGAGGAAGTCTTCAACAAAAGCGTCCAAAAACCTTTACCGGAATTCTTATTCTAGTTCAAGGTGACTCTAGTTTCGGGGTCTTCAACGTCACGCAGGTTGTTGTAACGCTCGGTATGTTCAAAAATGAACTCGATATTTTTTCGCTATATTGGTAACGTCGATTCTCTGTCGTGCCAAAAATATTCAATAATGCAAGCTGAAAGGCAACACAAGAGTTAAGTAATGTATGCATACTGAAATGATGGAAATGCAAGAGAAGTATCGAGAATAGAATTGTCTAAGTGTTTATTCAAAAACGGGAGGGGAAAAGGGAGTGATCAAGATAGAACAGATTTAGATGAAGAGGGCAACAACGGCAGCAGCGGCAGTGAGGATGGAGGTTTGGACAGCTCCAGAGTACAAGTTGGTGTTTGGCTTGTAGGTGCTCACAACAGCTGGGACGTAGGCGGTTGGCTTGTCGGCAGCTGGGGTTGGGGTTGGGGTGGCCTGGATGCACTTGGCAACGGTGGTGGCAGCTGGGGTTGGGGTGCTGTTGGCTGGGGCGTAGGTGGCAGTTGGGGCAACTGGAGCTGGGGCAACGTAGGCAGCAGCGGTGGTTGGCTTGTCAGCAGCTGGGCCGGCAGTGTAGGCAGCAGTGGCAGCAGTGGTGGTGGCAACGGATGCTGGTGGGGCAGTGTAGACGGCGCCAGCAGTGGTGGTTGGCTTGTTGTCAGCTGGAGGAGCAGTGGCAGTGTAAGCTGGGGCGGTGGTTGGCGCAACTGGAGCAACGTAGACTGGAGCGAGACCCATCTTTTCTAAATCTAACTTTTTTGTGTACACTTCCTTCCGTGCGAAGTGTCGCCTTAAATACGTTTTGCTTTCAATCAGCGAATTTTCCAATTTGGATTTGGCCACTTTTCCCCTTCAAATCGAAAAAATTAATGAGAGACCCAAGCCCTCGTTCAATTGTGAATGTTTGCAACAAAAGTGCTTTCGATGACTTCTTTTGCTTGAACTCTAGGTTGTCACAAGGCCTTTCGTGCCTGATCTTGGATGTGTGCGATGCGCGTGATGCGCTATTTGTTTCCACCAGACATCCAAGTGTCTGCAGTCTAACCACCAGGCATGTACAGCAAGAAGGCGCAACTGCCCGGCATCCAGGACACTTTTATGCATCCTTAGACGTTAAGATGATCAACCTACTGGGAAGTTAAGAGGTCTATCATAGGACGGCTTACAGTGTCTATTTATTCGTATTGTTCAGTTAGGTTCCGATACAATAGCTCTATGTTCCTTTCAATCGGCGTTCGCATCATCTTCTGAAATGATCTTGACGAACACATCCTCCAGAGTAGTTTGAGAGATTCCCCAATCTAATACTCCATGAACCGACTTTCCAGATTCCATCTTCTCGAATATATTTGAGATTGCATTTTGAGAAGACGGAAACTCGTAAGAGGCCCTGCAAATATGAAAAATCAGTCTTCGAGAAACCTCTTCAAAAAAAGCCCACACATCGTTGCAAAGGCATCAATTTTTCTGAATCCTGACGGAAGTAGTCCCTCAACAAAGGCGCATGCTTTCTCCATGTCTGAAGCTTCTGTGTTGAAGTACACGCGAAACCCAGATCCATAAAGTTCTTTCAGTCTTAACGAGTTTGCAATGCAGCGAAGTGTTCCTTTCGCCATGATTCCAATCCTGCTGCATAATGCTTCTGCCTCTTCCATCGAATGAGTTGTCTGTTGCATTTGTAAAAAATCATGGTCAGGGATATAGGGCTTGCCCTCACCAAGACCACAGTTTTGTTTTCTTTTGCGTGTTGAATAATATTCCAGATCAAACGGCGTACTTCAGGGTCCAAACCAGTCTAAGGGGAAATACAGTTTAAACTCAAAAGACAACAAAAAACAAAATTAAAAAAATATCAGGTCACCGTGGGTTCATCCAAGAACACAATTTTTGGATTCCCAATAAGTGCGATTGCAATCGAAAGTCTTCTCTTTTCACCACCGCTCAACCTCTTAGTTTGTCTGTCGGCAAGACTAGTCAAGGACACATTTTGCAGGGCTCTTTGAACGTATTGTTTTTCAGTGCTTGGTTCGGCGCCTTTCATTCTAGCCTTAATGTTCGTTTCAGTTTGCATTCAATTGAGGAAGGGCACCTCAGGCCAAATATTACATAAAAATAGAGATGCTCCTCCACAGTCAACTCTTCCCACAGAATGTCAAACTGGGGGCAAATCCCCATGACTTTGCAAATATCTGATGCATCACTCTTGATGTCAAACCCGGCTAAAATCGCATTTCCAAAACTGGCTGGATAAAGCCCAGTCAGAATACTGATTAACGTCGTCTTTCCAGCCCCATTTGGTCTGCATCAAAAAAAAAGACGTCAGTGAGAATTGCGTAATTAAATAGAAGATAGGAGGAAAAAAAAACTCGAATCACCCAAGTAATCCAAATACAGTTCCCATATCAGCGGCAAATGAAATATCTTTAACTGCAAATTTGGGCCCCAATCCCCCGCGACTGGGGTACACTTTCCGCATGTGCGAAATAACCAAAGGACTATCTCTCGGATATTCCCCTTGCTCCACCCTATTCTTTTCTTCCTTTACATCCGCATCCTCGAATTGAGTTTCAGTAGTATCGATCACAACCGTTTGGGCAAGTTGGGTTTCAGATAGTGGGTCCTTCCAAAAAATTTTAGGAAAAATGCGAAAAAAAATAGAAAATAAAAAGACCTATAAAACCTAAACAAAATAAAAAGTCTAAACTCACAATTCCATTGTTTAGCTTCCTTCTTTGTTGCTTCTGAAACTTTGCGATTGGCATTGTGATCGGAAAATGCCACGGAAGTGCTTTCCCAAACTCAGACGGAACGATGAAGGACAAGTATAACGCCACGACTCCATACACGAAAACCTCGCCAATCAAAAACGATATACAAGTGTAAACTTCGTTTCCAGCCACAAGCATGCTGGTTTTGTACGGCTGTACTCCAATTAGAATAATATAGATGAAATGAAGAATACCTGAAGAGTCGTTGTATAACTGGCAGTATTAATGATTGAAAGCGATCGGTAAAAAGCAAATGGTGGCCAAAGTAAATATGCCATTGGCGCAGTAGTCTTGCTGTATAATCTTTCCGAAACCAAGGAGATGATGACTCCAACCAAAACAACCAAGAAGACCAAAACTTATGTCCAAAAGCGTTTTGAAGAATGAAAAAGACAGTCAGAAAACCACCAAAGTATTCATTGGAATTTTCTCCTTTACCAAGAGCGATCCGACTTTTGCTGAACAGTGTGCTGAACAAGAAAGCCAGCACGATTTGAACATGTCCCCAAATAAAAAAAAGTAAAATTAAAACACCGATTTGTGTTTGAGTGAAAAAGGTCAGCTTTGATTGAATGCCAGCAATGAGGAAAATTGCGGCCGAGAAAGTGTAGAGGATATAGAATGTGATATAATGACTCAAATAGTAAGTCCAGGTTTTAAGGCCATTTAACTTCATCATGATGAAGCTGGTTTGAAGTTTAGATGTTTGTTTTTTCTTGTTGAAGAATTTGAGGATAAAAAATCGAACTCGACTCACATTCTCTCCTCCTTTTCTTTGACCAGCATGATTGTAAAAATAGGTAATAAGAAAGATACACCAAACGGATATAACACACGTCCAATGAGTCCACCAAACGGGAAATCAACAGCAGTACTAAAACTCTGGGGAAAGATTCTAATTCCTTGTGTGATTGTAGACCCGGAATGCCCACTCGAACCAAGCAAACTGCGTAAAGCAACTTGCCCCAGTTGAGTCACAACATTCAGCTGTCTGAATCCTTGTGATGGAAAGTTCCCACTTGTTGCAATTCGTGAATCTTTACCGAAGTGGAGTGTCATTTGCAGAGATAAACTCGAGCTACTGAAAGAATTCAAATACAATGCTCCATGAGGCATCACTTGCGTTACTTGTTGCGCGCTTTTGTAGAAGTTGATCAAGTCTTTTGTAGACGAATCAGACGATAGCAACACCGACTTGTCGAGTCCAGCCAATCCCGTTATAACTTGGTTGATAAGGACAGATAATAAATCATCTAAATCATCATCTGAAGTGGTTGATTTAATCTCTGCAAAAGGAACCGAGTTGAAGGTTGTTGGCGAAGAAACGTTGATATAAAGACGTCCTTCGATAGAGCCCAACATTCCCTTGTTTCCAGATGAGTCTGGTGCTGTAGAGTAGCTCGTAAAAGGGGTTGATATAGCTGCAATACCAGCCGCCACGGCTCCCGCGACACTTAATGCTGTTTTTTGAGGCCGAGCTCCAAGAATGTCAGATAGCCCTGAAGCAGAAGACGCGAGAAACCACTGGTTCACTTGATTTGTCGACAGGGTGCTCACCATACTGAGGTAATCAGATGAGCTCGCTGCCGCAAGATTTGTCAAGGCTGTTACCCAACCATTGTCCGGAGGTACCATGTACGTTCTTTTAAACGAAGCGTTATATTATCAATAATTTGATACAATAATTAGCTCACGAGTCTAATTTTGATATTCCCGAAAGCCCGGCATTCCGTTCATAAATGGCTGAGTTCTGTGGATAGTTTTCGCCAAACCAGTGAACACAAGCATGACTGGTTTGCCCTCCCCCGAACGTCAGAATATTTCCAGTATAGAAGTAAAAGTTGACGCTTTTTCCGTTTGTAGTCTTGAAGCCATATACCCGTGGATCAGATGTGTTGAATATCGGAAAACCAGCATCATTCAAAGATGCATTGTTGCCGCAGTAAAGAATATCTATTCAAATCAATTATTAAGATTGGCATGGTGCTTTTCTTTTGAGAACCTTCGGCTGTTGAAGACTTGGCGATCAAGGTGTTGATCAAAGTTCCTAGAAAGGCGGAAATTGCGACCATCATTAAAGGACAAAGGCTGAATAGAATAGCAGTTTAAGAGCAAATGCGTGGAAATTTCGAATTTATGATTTTACCAAATACAACAGACGTTGGTGAACATTTGCCGTTTTTGGAACGAAACTGCTTTTTTGCTCAGTGCTCTAAACTGGTGGCTTTTCGGTACCGATGCGTCAGCTTCAGGCTCTGGATAAACTTGTCTGCTGCTTGCTTGAACAGATGGACGTGATTGTGCTAGTGCTTCCTTTGATTCCATCCTATTTTGTTTTGAAATTTAAAAATAATTGTCACATCTTGCTTTACCGTCTGGCCTTTATAAATAATCAGATACAATCAATACGCTATTTTTTTCCAGTTGTACAGATACTCCCTTCGCTGGCAGATATATAGACAAAGAGGTGGCAGAGGAGAACCCTCGCTCTAAACAGCAACGAGGACTTTGCGTCCTGCCTGAGCAATAACAGCGGTTGCATCTGAAAGCCGACGATGGCCAACCCGCACCAGACCACCATCGCGAATTGCGTACAGGATGGTTTCGACGGACCACAATACCCGTATTTCATTCTGCATTCGGGCCCTTGTGTATTCTTACTACAGTGCAGGGAGAGCATTTGTATACCTCTGCCGACGCGAGGCAAGTATGCAAACAATGATTCTTTCGTTTCTTTTATATGACCCGGTTCAACCAAACCTACACTTTGTCGTTTCCTCCATGGTTAATGAACCAAAGTGATCTCGAGAGGTGTTTACTTGGAATGCGGGGCTCATGCGACTATGGGGTATGGGTTTGGTGAACAATATAATTCTTCGTTGGATTCTACTTTCTGTGATGAGTACGCACAGAACTTTGGATGATATGTAAATATGAATTTTGCTCAAATTTTGTGTCACGTGATCAGCATTCCAAGAGCGCTCAAAATCGAGCGCTCATCCTTCCCATGCGATTTGAAATGTAAAACGTTTAATTCGAATCCAATGAAAATATAAAAGGTCAAAAGCAATATGCAATACTTCCTCATAACCGAAAGAACTTCAAATAACAATGAATAACCATTCCACTCTCATTTTCGGTGCCACAGGCGCCACTGGAAAATACATTCTTCAAGAAGCCATCAAGCAAGGCGATAAAGTTACCGTCTTTGTTCGAGATGCAGCAAAACTGGATGCTTCTCTCCGTTCCAGAATCACGGTGATTCAAGGAGACCTGACGGACAAGCTGGCAGTTTCCAAAGTAGTCCGCGACACCAAACCAACTGGAATTATTGTCGCGTCGACTCCTCCTCGTAAAGCCCCAATCCAAAACTTGAATGCGATCGCCGTTCCTGTGATCGTCGAAACTCTGGCTCAACAACAGTGGCTCCCCCAAACAAACATTATCTACTTGGGCGGAATCTTTACTCTCCCTAAAGACGAGGCACCCACATTCTTTGGTCAAGTTATCAAGTATATTTTGTCCAGCTTGATTGGATTGCAGGCCCAGATTGCAGACAATGACAAGGTTGCCGATTACTTGTATTCCTCAAGCCACAAGGATTTGAGGTACACTTTTGTGAGAATGCGCTTGCCAGAAGAAGGTTCATCGCGTGGGAAGCTCGTTGTATCTGATGCGACAGCAAGTACAATTGCCTTTTGCGATATGGCAGAGTTTCTTGTTGGGGTTTCGCACGAGCTTGGAAGTGCGATCGGAAAGGCCGTTGTTGTGGCTTACCAGAAATGACTTCTTTTTACAGCTGATTTCAAAGTAAATCGCAGGTAGATTTTTTTCGCGTCGATTTGCGTAAAATTGCGTGCAATTGCGTATGCAATCTTATCTTGAACTCACACTTGAGAAATAAACATCTTGCGTTTTTCTTTTCTACCTTTTTCAGAAGGGCAGTTTCTTTAATCGTCACTCAATTCATGATTGTCCTCTTCGCTGTGTGTCCCGATCCGAACTGTCTTATATTCTAGAATCTTCAAATGCAAACAGCTGCAACTCCGCCATTGACAGCCCTCCTCAAATTAAAACACACTTAAAATCAACATCTATTCCATATCTCGCAATATCATACCGCTGGAAACCCCTCCAATCTTTTCCATTAACGGTTACAGACGCACAAGGAAACGAATGGCTCAGTCAAAGCGCGCCATTAAACACCCTCAAGGCATGCGTTGAACTCGCAAAGCAGCAGTCCATCGATTGGATCTGGATGGATTCGTTCAGTATCAACCAGTCTCCAACTCCCGTTGGAAAGCAAGACAAGTCAGTTTACATCCCATTAATGAGCAGCATCTATTCCATGGCTTTTTGTGTTGCTGCCTATACGCAGGATCCAAACGATTCTATTTTCGATACCGAGTGGTATGATCGTGTTTGGACATTGCAAGAACTTGTGCTCCCGAAACAAATATTCTTTTATCGCGATAGCGTTTGGACAACCTTACATGAAGAGAAGATGTTTTGGGCAACTCGAGGTTATCGGGAGGGAAAGGGCGCAATCAATGTTCTGAGTGAGTTGGGTGGTGCGTGTAAAGGCTCCTGTTTATCCTTAGCCCAAATCCTGAAACTGCTGGAGGGTCGAGGTTGCGAAAAGGAGCAGGATCGAGTGTATGGTATTTTGGGACTGATACCGTTTACCGTGGACATTCCATTGTGCGCGTATGACACTCCCGTCCAGAAGCTCTGGGAAGACCTATGTCGCCAGGTCATCACAAAATCCGGAGATTTATCCTTGTTTGCAACGCATCGATTTTCACAAAAGGGAAGTTTTTGGATTCCGCAAATCCATGATATTCCTGAAATGGCACATGGAAATCGAATTGATTGGGACAAAACTCTTATTAGCCAGAAAAAAGTCCACGCCGATAAATACGTTTTCTTGAAGTCTCGATTGGTAAAAGTGGAACGGGTCGCTCCTGTCGATTCTGGATCCCGCACTTTTCCAGATTCTGTGAAGGCAAAAACACTTTTAAGAAACGGGGCGAAAGAGCCGACCAAACTAATCGATAACCTGGAATGGATATGTACATCCCTCTTTGTTCTGCAGGAGGCAAACGAAGATCTTGCTAACAGTGGCGCCCTTGGAATATTTGTTGAAGGGTGTAAAGCTCCATTCACCACAAGGCTTTTTACGAACGAGATGCCTGTGAAGGAGGGAGATCGAGTGCGAATTGTTATCTTGGGAAGCTCGGGACATGATAAACGCGGACTGCTCGGAATCGACTGCGAAGGGACAAGCGGCACAACCCAATTCAAGCCTCTTTGCGTGGTCACAAACTACGATGTTCCCCAACACTTCATCCGCTCAGATCCTGTTGAACTGAATTGATATATATGCTTTATTCCAAATAAACCACTTTCCAATCTCTGCTAAATATTAAGCGATTGAATTCACAATACGTTCGGCAATCTCTGGGTCAGTACATCTCGCCGCAATCTCCAAAGTAACCCCAGAGCTTGCATCATAGGCCATTCGGCACCTCACTAAAGCACCCACTCCACCAACGAACATTCCTGCCAGCAGCAGAGTATGGGTCGTTGCTTTGTCTTTGACAGCAGAAGTTCCATCACAAGTCTCCATACCCAAAATATCGATGATTTGAGTAACAGCGGCTAAATTTAAAAAATTAATTAGTCCATCGTTCAAAAGATGAGAGCTACTTCAATACCTTTAACACTTGGAATCGCCGAAAGCTCAAAAGCCTCCACCAATTCATGTTCCTCCCCAACCTGCTCCCATGCACGCCCAAAGTCTGAAACAAATGTGGGCAAAATGTAATCTGCTGTCGTGAGCTCCAAGTCTTCCAACAAGTACTCATCCTCATAACCTTCCTCATCAGCCTCACCAGTGGCAGGATCGCAATCCTTGACAATGAACTTGAGAGTGTTTCCAAAAGTGGCGACGGGGGTTACGTTTCCATTGCGCTTGTAGATCATGTAAATAACTCCTGGAACATCATACGCCAGCTGAGGGGCAGCGACAGTGCCTTCCAAAACAAGGTTGCCAGCTGTACCGTCTTCGTTTTGCTCAACCTGCATGGTGACAGTGACATTCTCAAGAAGGACGTCGTTGATTGTGTTGCGGCAGTTGAACTGAAACACCAGATGGCTTTTGAAAACATGCTTCACGCACGACACAACGTATTCAGTTTCACTTTCAGTCAAGTCAACAGGCTTGCTGGATTTGAAAATGTCGCCCAACATGGCCAATTGAGGAACCTTCTCCATGGCGGCTGCGTAGGCTTTTTGTGCATCTCCAGAGCCAACGGGACCCGCGGCGGCGGTGGCAGCGGCCGCAGCTGCAGCGGATTTGCTGGATGGCGCAATGTTCTCCTGCTTTGCAGTCTTTTGTCTTTGCTTTTCGGCTTCTTCTTGAGCACGTGACACTGTTGGAACGACAGCAATATCGAATGGTGCACGCTGCAGTTCCGGGTGAGCCAAGTAGTTGACAAGACCATTCTCGAGAGTAGGCCATGAAAAGGTTTCCCCTATTTTGGCATATGAGAAACGGGAGAAATGGAAGAGTAGAAGTACATACCCAAACTGGCAAACTTCAGGGCAAGTTCATCATTGGCTGTAACTCTCAAAAACAACGCGGCACGGTCTCTCACTTCGTCATCGTTATCATCCATGGCTCTTGTTAACAAAACACGGATTCTTGGTCTCAACTCCGGCACCTCAACCGCAAAGTGTCCCATGGCACTTACAGCTGCCGCTTTTACAGTAGCGTTTTCGAGGATAATACGGTTGTAAATGTATCGAATGAATTTTGAAGGTGTGGAGCTCTTTGGTCCTTCAACTCCAAGAAGGTACAAGATTCGTACCGCAAGCTTTGTGAACTCGCAGTCTTCAATGAATTCACACAGGTGGCAGAGAGCTAGGAATAGTTTGTGAGGAACTCAAAAACGAAAAAAAAAGGGAATCTCAAAAAGTCGTACCATACTCCTTGGCGTCGGGGATATGATAAATAATATCAAAAATGGCTTCAACAATAGACCTTTTGAACTCATATCCTCCTTCATCCTTCAAGATGTTGCTTAAAAAGTTGATCATCACACTTTGTTTGGCTGGGAATTTGAGGCACAAAGATCGAATAGCATCAACAACGATTATCTTGAAGTCGTCGGATATTTCAGACATGAATCCAGTAATTTGCTTCATAAGTCTGTCTACACTTGCTTCGTTTCCAGTCTGCACTAAAAGAGTGAGTAACCAAGCAAAAGACGCGTCACAACGCCAACCTTTAAGAGCGTGGTAATAGCGTATGTAGCAATGCTTCTGTTGGTATCCGTAATCAAGTTCTCCATATCCAAGTTACATGGGGCTACGGACGCAGGATGGCTAAGAGCCAGTTTGTTAAGAGTTCGGATCGCAGCAAATCTCAAGCTGCCCTTGTGACTGACAAGCATTAGCTGCAGAGCTGTTGTCAGGATGAATTAACAAAAAAGAGGAAAGAGAACATAATTAATTCAACACACCCGAAACGGCAGGGAACAGTTCTTTCGCAGTGACATCACGGATGTTACAAATAGCTCGAGCGGCCTCGTAGACTACCATTTCGTTGCGGTGTCGCAACCATCCTTCTAGAGATTCGTATAATGCACGAGATCTGGCAATGGATTACTTAAGTGACATTCTCAATCCGCGCATCATCATCAACACGTACCCTTCTTCTTCATCCATAATTTTGGCAGTGTATCTGACAAGCATACAGTAAGCCAAAGGAGATCGGAGAGTACCTCTTGAAAGAGATTGAACGAGTTTGATAACAGCCATTCGATCATGCTGCCGAATCTGGTACAGAAGTCCCAAAGCATGGTACTGTGTGATCCCCCCTTTACTGTTTACGCTTTCTTGCACCTCATTGGCCCATCGTCGCACGACATCCTTGGAATTTGCAAAGAGGTGTAAACTAGAAACAAGAGCCGCAGAGCTGATGGCATGGTTCTTGTCAACAATAGCTTGTTTAAGGAAGCGCTCAATTCCTTGTATCATGCTCGCGTCAGTGATTTTGCAGAGGGCGCGGATTGCATTGGCTTTGGAGATTTCGGATTTCGCCGTGAGGTCTTTGGAGAGTGAGGCTGTGACCATGATTACATCTTCAGCGACGGTAGCAAGTTCTTTGATTAGAAGATAAACTGCTTGACGAAGTGGGATCTAAAAAAATATTGAGTGATTTTAGTTCCACGCCACAGCGTTGGGAGATAGAACACGAGTCCACATCCAGCCAAGCTGTGAGAGCCCCTGTTCTTCCGGAAAAATGCAACTTCGATCCGCCTGCTTCTTTCATTCATCCGTTCTTGATTATAATTTGGGACTGATGTCAAACTAAACGGGCCACACACATACGTCCTGACTCTGAAACAGCTTCGTGATTGAAAAGAATGTTTCCGTGGCCTCTTTGGTCTGCAGACGCTCGCTCTGGTAAATCAAATACAGAATCTTTGTGAGAGTTGCTCTGCATTTGCGAGCGTTGATTGGAGTTTCGTTGAAGACCCGGGCTTCTTGGAGAACAGTACTCTTGTCCAGGTGCGAATACAGGGAGGAGTCTAGCGACAGCATGTGGGAGAGAGAAGGTGTGTTAATTCATGGGACCAGTCATAGACATGATCCACGCATGCCCGTCCGCCTGTCTTCTCTAACTTCCTATATTCTTCCTCCGATATTTGCAGCTGTAAAAACGCACCTGATTCGTCGTCCTTCTTCATGCTCATTTTTACAGCAAATCAACAATTGACTTCACCGTTTTCCCTTTTTCGCTTTGAGAAAAATGGTCCAACTCATCTTCCGTCGCTTCAAGAGCACCAGCATCATCCCCCCGCACGTGTCGTCGCTCAAGGAGATTGGCCGCTTGCAGTCTGCCCACCCGCAGGCGCACCCCGAGTTGTTCTCGGCAATGAAGAACTTCTACAAGAATGTTCCAAAGGGCCCAAGACCACAGACTGTCGCCACGTCCTTCAAGGACGCCTACTACGAGAGATACCTGAAGAAGGACTCGTTTGTGCCAGTTTTGCACTTCCTCGGCGTGTTGATTCCCACTGGATACTACTTGGCTTACTTCAAGGGCGGCGTGAGTATTGCTGTCATGCCCCTGAACTCAATCGGATCATCCGCCTAGTCGCTTGGGATTTATCGTATTGCTCATCCCTTGGCGGTAAATGAAGTGGATTATCGAAAGTGGATGGCAGACGGAGTTGATTTCCTCAGTTGGTTTATTTCTTCAACGATGGAGACAGGTGTATTGTACGGACTTCATCCAAAGAATGCCCCGCGATAAGCAACAGAAATCGCGATCCTGGATCCCTCGTCTCCCTCTGTCCGTTTTGTTTTTTTCGCCATTCGCCAAACCACTAACTACGCTTTTCCCCTCGCAGCACTACCACCCAACCACCGAGTTCCACTAAGCACCTGGCTCGATCGCTGGAACTGGCCGTTGCTGTTGTTGAAAGCAGAATGAATAAAAAAGACGTCCTTTTCCTTTTTCTACCTGCTTACAAAAAACACCAAAATGTTTGGTCTCCGCAGCTTCAACATCCGCCCGGCTGCCGCCGCTGTGCGCAGCTACTCGACCGTCAAGACTGTCGGCGCCTTTTCGTCCGAGAGCATCGGCGCCTTGCTTCCACGCGTTAGCCACTTGAACGCCGGATCGACTCTGGGCGAGGTGGCCGATGCCGTGTACTACAAGTACCAATACAGACTCATTTACCCCGTGGCTCTCTGGGCTGGCTTCTTGTGGTACAACCTCTGGGTCGAGTTGAGTACTTGGAACTAGATTGAGCGAACGAGCGAGACTTGTAGATTGCGATCTTTGTGTTCCTGGGCTGATTTATACCATAAATGGAATTATTCTGTCAATCGAACGGCATCTGTTGATGGCATGGGCAGCAATTGACTCCAATATGCGACTAGTTCCAACCGATTGCACTAGATCCGATTACAGTACTAGTTGAATAATGGCGGTATAACTGATCTTCTCCTTTCTTCTTTTTTTTCTAGCGACGTACCAGAGGCGGAAAAGAAAGTTCTCCAAGAGCGTCTCGCATACCTCAAGGCTCTTGAATTCCACCAAAAGTAAACAAATTGACGGTTATACAGTAATAAAGTCAATCAGAAACAGTTATTCTTATTCAAATAATGATTTTAGTTCTGGAGAGTTATAGACCCAAAGTATAAATGAACGTTAGAACAACAACAAAATAAACAACCAACATCCAAATATACAAACTTACGATTATTATCGGCATCACCGTGTTGGTCGCTCCAAAAGGAGGCATATGGACCAATAGTGCTGGGTTGGCAATTTATGTTGATTGAATAATAATCGAGACCCTTCGGTCATTTGTGTGTTCTTTAATTTCTTGAATTAGAATCGAATCGGAAGCCGACGAAAGAAGCGAGATTTGGCAAAAGTCGGACAGGAGCTTGACAAAGTTGAGAACTTGAACGAAAGGACTGGATAACCGAGTTCTGGTCGTGAAAAGGCCAGGGGAATGCGGAGCCATCGCCGAAGATTCTATCTTTTGAGATGGTTTTGTGATGATTCAAGGGGGAAAAGCGGCTGGTTTTATAGACTTTTCTGATCTGAAATGACGATATGAAATAAATACTTCGGAAAATTTTCCCCCTTGTTCTCATGTGTTTTCGTAAATAATAAGGGGCATTCTTTTACATAAATTGATTTTGTGTTGAGTACATAAGTATGGTATTCGAAATTGGGTTGGGTCTTTCTTTTTGAAACAAACAGTAATATCTTATTAAATAAACAAACATGAACGCATTTCACCAAATGCAACGTGCAACAATGCTCCCCCACCCAGTAATCAAAAACTCGAAAAAGAAAAAACGAGAACGGTATCAAATCAATGAACATCTAACTTCTAAACCATCATTTCTCCACCATAAAATCCTGATACCGGCGATACTAAACCAGATCCTGGCATCCCCCAGCCATTGGTACTTCCAAACTGGGTTTGCGCGGTTGGCCGAACGCCAAGCGGGTTCTTTGAAAAACTCAATCGAATCCCACCCTTGATTGAATTCGACAACAGCGTTCCGTGCAAATCATTCAAAGCTTGCTGGGCGTACGGAACACTGTCAAACTATCGATTTGTGTGAGAAGAGCACGTGTCCAAAAAATACAATCAACAAACCTCAACAAAAACCATGGGCCCATTTACACGCATACGAAAACTCATTCTTCGGTATCCGAGGCATCGCGAAAAGAGCTCACGTAACTCGGCCTCACAAGTGTTGAGCGGCAAATTCCCAACATACAAAGTATTGCACGGTGGGTTCTGGTCTGCTGGACATCTATAACCAGCCGCAGCAATTGAAGCGGCAGTTGGCATGCTGACGTTGAAACCAGGCCCATTGTTCCCACCAGCCATTGAAGAGTTGCCATTATATCCAATACCAGAAGCATTGGCATACATGATTTGCTGTTGCGTCATTCCAGCTGAGGAATATCCTCCAGTGTTGGAGATCTTCAATCCACTGAGTCCACCGGGACTGTCGACAGATCGGGAAGACCACAATGAATCACTACTAAACAAGGCACTGCTGAACCCACGGTCACTTGCAACACTATTCATTCTGGCTGCAAGTCGATTAACAAACGTTGCATTGCTGCTAGAAGAGGATGTCTCTTCCACTGATCCATCATATGCAACAAGACTCCCCGACCGACTCGACATGAGCGAATCCCCACCATTAGGAATCGGAACAGGTAAAATCTCAAGAGGTTCATTATCAAGTCCAGTTGGAGAGTTTCTGCATGTCGTCATGTTCCTGTCCGTGTTTTCGTTGAAGAGTGATGAAACTTCAGTGTCCAAACGAAGTTGGCAAGATGTAGTGTTGATTCGAAGGGATCGGGAAGTTGTCGAAGAGAATCCCAAAATGCTATTGGTTGGTAGTACCGGTTTCACTGCAGAGTCTCCCGTCTCATTGAGAATGTCCCAGGGGATACAGCCTTGTTGCTGAGAACCGAGAAATGCAGAATCCAAAGCAGATGTTGAAGAAGCAGACGCCAGGTGACCAACTGAATCCAAAAAGTTTGGACTGGTGGATTTAAAGACGGAATGGGAGGGTTGGGGTATATAGTCTTGTCTGTGGGAGATTTGGAGATTTCTGGTTGCAAGGGTCGCATTCAAGATAAGACCTCGGTCACTGTCAAAAGTTCTCCCGTTGAGATAGTCGCGGGCATAGCTGGCCTCGTTGAATGTCCGGAATTTCGCAAATGCAACCTACGGTTGTTGAGGTTTTAGGTGACGAGCCGAAGACAAAATGGGATTTTTACTCACCAAACTTCTGACGGAATCTCCACCAGTAGATAATTTCAATGAGGCAGCTTGAAAGCCAGGTGCAAAAATAAACTATAAAGTATTGTAGTTGTTTGAACGAAAATTCCCACCAACCTGTCAAATAATGGAACCGGCACTTACCATATTGCGAAGCTCGCGTTCCTGTACATCATCCGGAAAACCACTAATAAAGATCGTGGAAATATCTTCAATCGCATCCTGATAGACGCGGGGCGTTAGATATTTGTGTTACAAGGAAGGAATAGCCATAAGCCGAACATTACATTGGTGTACGGAGGACCAGCGTTAAGATCCATTGAATTTAACTGAGGCAAAACGAGAGAGAGAGAGGAGAGATAGATGTAGGAACTGAAGATGCAAACAATATAATGTGCAAAGGAAATGAAAAAGTGACGCTGAAGTCAGGAGGGTGAATGTGTGGAAATTTGAATGTGTAATTAAATGCAAAAGACGCGATGGACGTCTGAAGAGATAGAGGGGGGAATGGACGGTGGGTCGTTGTCCCTTTTTATTTCCTTTTGTTGTTTTTTGTTATTTTTTGCCCGCCTCCCGACGAAGCAGATCAAGCCAGGCCTAGAAAAAAAGTGCACCAAAACAATAACAAAAAACCAAGCAGCATCCCACCGACATCAAACACATCCCACCCAAGCAATGAGTACCGCCACCATCCTATCTACCGTTCTTCCCAATGCTTCCAGCGCCAAGGGATCATTGACTCACAACAGAGTTGCCCAGTTTGAGTACAAGTCTAACGGGACGGCCCAGCAAGTAATCGTCACTGGCGAATTCGATAACTGGTCTCAATCGATTAAGATGAAGAAGGAAACTGATGGATCTACCTTTGTAAGTTGAGCAGTGAGATCGGATTCCAGCATGTGTTTCATGGGATAAACCCTGTTTTTTTCTCCCTCATGATGATCTGATCGCAATGCCAAACAGACCGCCCGAGTGCCTCTTGCTGATACTGTTCAACCAGGAGACAAGATTATGTTCAAGGTAGGGATATCGGAACTGGTAGCCAAAGATAAGGCCGGGGCTTGATCGGGGAATTCAACTTGGCTTTACATCTTATTTCTCATGTATCCGTTTGGATTTCTGCATCTAAACTACTTTCTTATTGTCTTTTTTTTGTAGTTTGTTGTTGACGGTGTATGGAAGACTTCTTCATCCAACCCAATCCAAGACGATGGCAACGGAAACGAAAACAACGTCTTCACTTTTCCACAAGTGAATGCTGAGCCAGAAGCTCCTGTTCTTTTGTGCTCACCTGCTTCTACTGCCGCTGTTGCTGCTGCTGCCGAATCTATGTCAGCAACTTTGACGGAAAAGATCACATTGGAGGAGCCAGCCGAAAAGAAGGAACCTTTCAGTGAAAAGAAGTCTCAATCTACATTAGTCCCGACTGTTGCGTCAATTGTTGTCGAAGAACAGACTGTGAAGGTTGCCAATGAAGCCAAGAAGCAAGCATCAGTCGAAGAAAAGAAAGCAGTGCTAACAGCCGTTGCTGCTGCTCCATTAGTTGAAAAGAAAGATGCAACTCCAGTGATTGAAAAGAAGGATGTAACTTCATTGGTTGAAGAGAAGTCTGTTACTCCATTGGCTGAAACGAAGGCTATTACACCATTAGTTGAAGCGAAGGCTGTTACTCCATTGGCTGAAACGAAGGCTATTACACCATTAGTTGAAGCGAAGGCTGTTACTCCATTGGCTGAAACGAAGGCTATTACACCATTGGTTGAAGCGAAGGCTGTTACTCCATTGGTTGAAACGAAGGTTATAACTCCATTGGTTGAAGCGAAGGCTGTTACTCCCTTGGTTGAAAAGCGGCACATTTCGGCTGAAAAGAATGTCGCTACTGAACAGCCAGCTTCAGCTGTGAAAGAAGAAACCAGCAACCACAAATCAACATTAGAACGCAGACCCACACCAGTTCCAGCCACCACTGCTGAAGTGATTTCTGCTCGGTATGAATCTATTGAACTCAAACAATCTGCTGCTATGAACGTCAAGGAATCGCTGGCCAAGAGGGTCTCTGGTGTATTCAAAAAAGCTGAAAGGGACAGCGTGTCGTCTCGATTGGAATCTATTGAGTTTGAACGTAGTTCTTCGTCTACGCCAAAACCTTTCACACCAACCATTCAAGACCATGTGGAAAAGAAGACCTCTCCATCTTTGGCCCAGAAAGTATCGGGAGTCTTTGGTAAGAAGATTGAAAAGGAAACAGTGACAAGTGACACTACACCGGCGGCAACATCAGGATCAACCAAGACAGGTGGATTCTTTGGAAAGAAGAAGAACAACAAGAAGAGATGAATACGTTTGGTCATTCTCTTGTTTTTTCATCGTTTTATCATCTGCAGCATCTTTTTTGTTTTTATCTCGAATATCTTTGGTTGCCAATAAATTAAGTCAACAGGAATAATTGGGGAAACATTGGAAAAATATGAATTGCAATTGGCCAGAAACTGGTGAGACTTCAATGCGATAAAGAGAATCACGTTTATTCAGAATTGATTTTTACTGCGGCTTCACTTGAATATTCCACTTTTTCTAAGATATCACAAAGAGTCAAAAGACGCGCTTTGCAACTAACACAAAGCGTATCGTTACCTGAAACGCCATGAACTCCTCCTCCTTCTTTTTGTATGACTGGACAAGCTGCTGCACAATTTTATCAATCTAATTCGAATCGAGAAAAGCAGGGCTTAGACACACAGCAGAGACTTTGTTTTTTGAAAAAGGAATCCGTATGTTTTTTACATTGTCCATGTTTTGTTTGAGTGCTGGCAATACATCGCCAACTGTGCGTTCAACCAGAACACCATTGATCAATCTGAAGCATTTTCTGTCCGCATTGAGAGGATTCATTGTATCCACAACCATTCTTTTTGTTGTAGTTGGATGCATTTAGGTTTGCTTGTGAGTCAGACCCTAAACGCAAAGTCTTACTTGTGTTCGTCCTTTTCCTGCTCGAGTTCTCCCAATTTACTTGCGATTGCCTGCAGGTCTTGCTTCATGGCATTAAACTAAGAGACCCAAGCAATGGAGGGGGTGGAAGTGTGCTCCACAGTCAGTCCAACGACCCAAATCATTCAACACAGGGAAACAAATATCGAAAATACGAGAACCTGCGCCACGATTTCCTGGTCACTTGGCCGCTGTTGTTGCTTTTCCGCTGATGTCGACATCGGTTATTTTATTTTTACTTTTATTATTTCGACTTTTATATTTATCGTTTATAAAAAAAAAACACTCCAATCGTAATTACAAATGCGAATGCGATCGTGCTGTTTTTCTTTTCTCTCCCGAGGATTCACATCAGTAGCCTCTTCTACTGCAGAACCCGTCAAGACAATTCCTGCCGCTGCAAAAGTATTTGATCGCCATGTGAAAGTCTTGCAACGGAACGCAAGCGCCCTAAGACCCGACTCGAAAACGTATGATTATTTGAAGGATGAAGTAGCCGACCGGCTCGTGGACAGACTTCTGGTTTGGCTCCCAGTCCACTCTTTTCAAAAAGTTTCGTTTGGCTCAGGTTTTTTTTTTTTCGTGCTAGGACATCAAGCGTCGTTTTCCAAAAGTACTGGATGTTGGAGCTGGGGCTGGACATATCATCAAGTTTGTCGATAAAGATATGATGAATCACTTGGTTCAGATGGACTCTGCTGGTACGGAAAAAAAAAGTAATAATCAAGGTGTTGTTTCTAACGTCCTTCTCCTCAACTCTTTTAGAAAAAATGCTTTTTCGAGACAAGGACGAGAAATACGAAGGTGCGTGTATTTTGTGTTTTCAGAGTTGGTGTTATATGAACTCCTCGCTGCAGTTTCAACGGAGCGCGTTCATGCCGATGAAGAACTTCTTCCCTTTCCTGATGACACCTTTGATTGTGTTTTAAGCAGCATGTCGATGCATTGGGTCAATGATTTACCAGGTTCAGTAGTCATTGCCATGTGAATCCATCTGGAAAGTCTGACATTGAAAACCGAAAAAAAAAAAACACACAGGAACCTTGATCCAAATTCGCAAATGTCTTAAACCTGATGGTGTTTTCTTGGGAGCAATGGTGGGAGGGGAAACTTTATACGAATTGCGGTGAGTTTAATTTGCATGTGTTTTTTTGTTTCAGTAAAAGTGGAATTTTATTTCTTTGTTCTCAAGAACTTCCCTTCAACTGGCTCAAATTGAAAGAGAAGGTGGAGTCTCTCCACATGTGTCTCCTATGGCAGGTACTTTGGGGGGGTTTTTTTTTATTCCTTTCTCCCTTCTTCCTTCTTCTGACCTATTAACCCCGTTATAGATCTTAAGGACTTGGGATCGTTGTTATCCAGAGCAGGCCTCACATTGACAACCTGTGAGTATAATAACCACGTTTTTAGCCTTTGGCAATGGTTATATAACTTTCTTTAAAAAAACACAAAAAAGTGGATACGGATGAAATTGTTGTTCGGTACCCATCAATGTACGAACTGATTCAAGATTTGAATGCGATGGGGGAGAGCAATGCCATCATAAATCGGTAAGTTAAACAATGGCTTCGTTGGTGAAAGTAACCTCCTTGTTTGCCGAAAACAGATCTGGTAGTTTGAAGCGTGATACAATTGATGCTGCGGCTGAAATTTACCAATGTAGGATTTTACTAGACCATGATTAGAACTCAAAAAATAAGAATAATTGACTCGTTTCTTTATTAGCTGTTTATGGTAACGAAGATGGTACTATCCCAGCAACTTTCCAGATTCTATACATGGTATGTTTGTTTGGGTTATCTCAAACGGGTGGGTGTTTATCAGTTTCTGTTTTTGTTACAGATTGGCTGGAAGCCCGATGAATCACAACCCAAACCAGCAAAAAGAGGATCAGGAGAAATTTCATTAAAAGCTTTGGAAAGTGCACCTTCTTCTTAACTTTAAAGAGATGTCCCAGTAAAACCCTTATTTTTTATTTTTTTATTTTATGGTCTTACATGTTATTGTTGTTCAATTCGCCTTTTTGCCATCGCAAGAAAACTCCACAAGGTACCAACAGTAAGCATACCTGCGAATGTCCACATTCCAAGCCTCCAGTACGCCCTCACCATGGGATACCCACTCATCTCCAAAATCTCCCATTGAGAGTCACCGTTTGAAATGGAGCGTGTCCTCACATCAGTATCATATTCTGTTCCTCCAACATTTTTCAAACCCAATGTAACACGGAACATGCATTTCTCTGCATCGCTGCGTCGCGTGAACGAAAAAAACGAAGCAGAAGTAGAAGAAGACACATATTCACAATCAACAATATAACAAACGCCTTGACGTATACGAACACGTCTGGCCAAAGCCTTGTCAGGAGGGCATTCTTCAAGGTTCAAGCTGCTGCTGCTGCTGCTGCTGCTGTTGCTATCGTTCTCGGTCTCTCTTTTCCCAAGTGCCAATGGCAATGACACCACGTCGTTGATCACGTCGTCCAACTCGATGGCTGCAATACTGGCTCTGACGTCATCGTAATCTCTTCCAGTATCCAGTGGTACAATGACGGTTGGAGCAACTATCCGGTCTGGTAAACAAGTGGCAGTGGTGCGGGCTCCGTTTGACAAATGGCATGCTTCATTGGCGTCTACTTCCAACCCTTCCCAAAGGACACGTGTGGCAATGCTGGACTTGACTTTTGAAGAAAGTATATTATCACTGTTGGCCACAGTTTCGTATAAACCCGTGACAGAGTTTCTTGGCTTATAGAACCAATTTGTCGAATGCGTAATGAATCGAGAAACGCGAAGGGCCAAGTATTCCACGACGGAAGCGTGTCCTTTGCACGTTTCACAAGTTTGTTTGGCTTTTCCGTCGCATTCCCAGCAGAAGCGGTTTCCCGTGGATTTACAGTGTTTGCAAGGAAGATGAAGCACTTTCTTTTGTTGTTGCGACTTGTTGTTGTTGTTGTTGTTGTTGTTGTAGTCACTGTTTGGCGCAGGTAGGACTTGTTCAATTGTTTCCTCTGTTTCCCGAATCTTTCCATTTGCGTCCTTGATGATTCGAGTCTTTTTGATGATTTGTTGTTGTTGTTGCTGCTGCTGCTGTTTCTTTCTATCCTCCACCTCTTCCTTCAGAATGAATCCATCGCCATCACAGAATTTACATAGTATTTTACCCGATGCATTGCATTCCCGACATGGCTTGAATCCCGCGCCTGCGCATGGCCGACAGGGTTTAACAGACGAAGTGTCTTTGATGGCATGGTCTGTGGATCCTTCGGCAAACTTGTAGTCGTCGTAGTTGTTGTTGTAGCTGCTATTGCTGCTGCCGACAGTGCCGCATCGCTCCCACGCGAGTGCGCTGTGCTTGCAGGTGGTTGTGGTGTTTGCGCCAGCGCCAAGAAGCCTATCGTTCGGCACCGCTACTCGCACGACTCGGCGCCGCTCCGCGCAAACTATGTTGTCGACTGCGAATACAACGCCGGGCTGTCCACGGAGCGGCTCGCAGCCAACGTCGACTGCGCCGAAGGCGAACCGCGCCACCCGCCGCGCCACGAGTCGGCGCACTTCGTTGGCGCTCGGCTGCGACTCGGGCGCCGGAAAACAGACGGGCGTCAGCGTTGCTTGCATTTTGCGTGGAGCTTATGTAAAAGGAAACAGAAAAAAGTAAAATGGAATATGTACTGTTTATTAAAAGACACTCAATGATGCTGAAATGCTCTATAGAATTCATATGTTGCAAAGGGGGACTAATGAAAAAATAATATGCACAGTGCGTCAACACACAAAGCAGTTCTACACTTGCACACGCGCCTCAAACGCCTGAGGAATCAAACTCTTCAACAGCGAGTCCACAGACTGAGCAACAGACTCAGCAACATCTGATTCACCCGCTTGCGTGTTGGGCACATATCGTTTCACCGACTCGGGAGCATACCGGTCATTGATCCAGTGGCCCTGGTGCCAGCCTTGAGTCCACTGCACAAAGTCTCTTGCAAAGGCGTGTCCGTGCTCCATCAGTGCACCAGTCAAGATGCAGTCAACATATGATTGGGGGATTGGAACCAAGGGGCAGGCAACGTGACTTGTAGTGCTGGAGGCAACAGACCCATCCGAGTCGTACCCTTCATCTTCCTCCAAGACATAGGCAAAGACGGTAGCGTTTTGAAGTTGGAGTCCAGATGTGTAGGCAGCCACATCTTTGATGGAGATTTCTCGCCGCAGGTAGCCCGCCTCCCGTTCATCCAGATGAACTAGATCAGAAGTAGAGACTGGAATCAAAACTCCGTTGACCATGTCTTCTGTTCGACCAGTGTGAGCAATGGAAACTGCGGTGTAAGAGCGGCGGGCACATCTGAAGCCCCACCACCGGCGAAAACCAGCCACGCGAACAGGAACTGCAGACTCTTGTCGCCCGATTGTTCGTTTGAGTGACAGTGGGTTGATCAAAGAGCCGTAAGCGAAAAGATAGATTGGAGAGTGTACAAGTGAGTCAGTCTTGGTGGTAGTTGTGGTGGCCTTCTGTGCCACAGACACTGGAGTCATTGGATATACAGAGCGAGTGTGAATAAGAGTTGATGGCATATTTCGGCGAGTAGCTGTGGTAATAGTAGAGACTGGCATATGCATAAAACTTCAAGTGGGATGAGGGGATTGTGGCAGGGTCAGTCTTTTTATAGAGCAAAAGCGTGACGATTGCGAATTTGTTCCAAATGCGATTGCGACATCAACGAAAAATGAAAGAACCCTGACAAACAAATGACGTCATTGTAACATGACATGAGAGAGTTATTTTATTTATTAATAATTTAGATATGAAAGTAACGGTTAATATTTTTCTATATTTTTAAATGCGTACTCGCTCGGCTTTGACTCAATCGTGTTTGTGAGTCATGATTAATCATTTTCGACCATTGTCTTCAGTTTACTTGCTCTAATATTTACATATTTATTGCTTTATAAGTTCACACACAACTTTCGTTATCTCATCCGTTTGTAGCTCTTTCCACTTTCCTTTCCGATGAGAGAATATCATTTCTGTTGCCTGCTTTGCGATAGTCTTGTATGCCTCTTTCGAAACTTCTTTCCGCTTATAATATGGATCCAAAACTTGTTTGACTTGAGCGAAAATGTCTTGTTTCACGTGCAGGTCAGATTCACGGGCTAATATTGGTGCCGATGAAGTTATGGGTGCCGATGAAGTTATTGTGGGTTTCAGTGGATTTATTGATGTCTTTGTTGATGCATGAGGCCGTGCTGTATTGACGTCAGAGACAGGGGGGTTATTCATACAGGTTGCTGCACGTGAAGAAACACAGGAGCTTGAAGACGAAACGGAGCGCGGGAATGACACAGACCCAATTGAATCTAAACGCGCACAATGAACTAAAGGCGCAGTTGATGCTCTTTTTTTCTTTGCAATAGAGGAATCCAACTGCGACCATATGGAATCCAACGAGAAATCTCCTTTGACATTGGTTTGCTGTTGCTGTTGCTGCACAAGTTTTTCAGCCGCAGCTTCCTGTGCTTCCCTTTCTCTTTTCCGTTTGTAACTGGCTGCCAGACTTGTGACTGAACCCACATTTTTTCCTGGTTGTGATGTTGAAACCGACTCCCAAACAACATTCTTTCCGCGACCTTTATATAGTTGAATATAGCGTAGCAGAACTGAGCTAGCTTCATCGTGATCGTCGTCGTTCGTGATAAAGTCGTCTGTCCCTTTGTTTGAAGCAGCAACGACAGTAACCTCCGCGATCCTACCGACGCGCTCCTGGGCCAGGTCCTGCCTAATCTCTCTCAGGGCCTGCGCACGCGAGACTCGAGGACGCCGCGCATCCCGCGGCTGCTCCAGCAGCGCCTGCGACAGCGGCGTGGCGGCCGGCCGCTCCCGAACAACACGCGCGCGACACTCGCCGCAGAACCATGCGCCCCGCGGCACCCGTCGAAGTCTGGCGCACAAAAACAAAGCTGTCTGTGGGGCCTCGCAGCTTCATTTGTTAACATAAAAAAAACCCCTTTTCAACCACCACACAAATTAAACATCACAATTTTTCCCCTCTGTTTCATTCGTGAATGTCTGGAACATACGTTGGAGTTTTTGAGCGCTACCTAAAACTAGAATCAGACATGAAAACACCCAACAACTCCAACTCCAACCGCCGAACATCTCCTGCCAGTGCGTGAGGAAAAAGCGTCGCACCGATTTTCGCGACCGCCGAGCTCGCGAATTTTGCTTACAACAGATCCAGCAGTTGAAGTGTCCGCAGACATTAGATCAGACAAAACAAATGCCATTACATCTGCATCTAATGACATTGTCAAATCATTAATATCCGGGAAGACTGACAATGTGGATGCAGCTTGATCAGCAAAGGTGCGATGTTCGCTCCCCTGTTGTAGCTTGATGTTAAGCAAAACAGGAAAATTGAATTCACCTACCTGCCCGTAGAACAAGAACTGGACTGATTCAACGGGTGCCGCATCAATATCAAGTTCCTCGTTAAGGTAATCACGGATTCTTTGAATCAGAATGCGCAATTTTGCTGTCAGATCCAGCTGAACATTTGGAGTGTCATGCGGGTTGAATCGGACAATTCTGCTTGGTAGGAGGGTGGTGCTTCCAAACTGTAGTGTATCATAGCGAGCAAGCTCACAAGATTGTTCGTAAAAGCGGTGTCGATTCTCATCAACTTCCACGATCAAGACACGGTCCAGCAACACAAGCAAAATATCTGGATAGGCCCCCTTGGCTTTCTCCTCGCTGCATGCTCCATCCAGTTGAACCTTACACGAAGCTCCCCCAAGATATGTGTTCTTATTGAACACAATACCCATGCCAAAGAAATGGCATACTGACTATACACAAATAAAATTATATTCTTGAGAGAAAAACAAATGCTCTAATCTGCAAAACAATTGCTTCAATTTTATGAACTGGGTCATCTTCTATTCGCGCGTAGCACGAACCACAGATTCCAACCTTAGTTCTATTGGTGAGACAGATTTTACACAGCCAGCCCTTCAGGACTGCCACTTCACTGGACACACAAGCCAGACATCCATAGCGAATACTTCCATGTTGGCATATAGAGCCTCCTTCACACGGCTTACACCTGGAGCGAATACTTCCATGTTGGCATATAGAGCCTCCTTCGCACGGCTTACACTCGGAGCGAATACTTCCATGTTTGCATATAGAGCCTCCTCCACACGGCTTACACCTGGAGCGACGACTTCCGTGCTCACATTTCTGGCAGTAATAAATCTGTTTAATACAGCTTTCTGAACCTGGGAACTCGGAAGGCACAATAGAAGTTGATTGCGGGACTTACTTTTCTTCCTCTTTGTTTGTGTTCTGGAGTACTTCCTTCTCCACCCGCGCCGTGAGCTCCACCGGCTGGCACTGGTGGTAGAATCCCCCCACTAGGGGCCGCAATTGTTGTTAAGTTGTAGAATGTTGGCTGTGGCGGCTGTGATATCGTCTGGTAGGAGTAATCGTTTGGCGGGTAATATCCATATCCACTCTCACTGGGGACCACAGGGTTGTAGAATGTCGGCTGTGATATCGTCTGGTAGGAGTAATCGTTTGGCGGGTAATATCCATATCCACTCTCACTGGGGACCACAGGGTTGTAGAATGTCGGCTGCGATATCGTCTGGTAGGAGTAATCGTTTGGCGGGTAATATCCATATCCACTCTCACTGGGGACCACAGGGTTGTAGAATGTCGGCTGCGATATCGTCTGGTAGGAGTAATCGTTTGGCGGGTAATATCCATATCCACTCTCACTGGGGACCACAGGGTTGTAGAATGTCGGCTGCGATATCGTCTGGTAGGAGTAATCGTTTGGCGGGTAATATCCATATCCATCACTAAAAGTGGGGTACTTCTGGAATTGTTGCTGCTGCTGCTGTCGCTGCTGCTGTGAGTAAATTCCTGCTTGCAATGAGCTGTGCTGAACTTGAGATTGAAGATACTTGGCATTTCCGTGCTCCTGTGAATAATGAGTAAGTATTTACAAGTAGAAAAATTTAGACAGAGAATTTATAAACTATACCCGCTTTCGTTTTGTTGATGATACGCTAGTCTTGTATTCAACAGGTTTTGGCAGTGAATAGTTAACGGCTTCCCATCGAGACTCTTCGGGACCAGTCATGGGAGTATATCCGCTTGAAACAACTTGATCGTGACCGTTATAGCTCATTGGAAGGATATCAAAGCGAGATGAGGGTTTTGATGCGCAAGGGGCGTGCTCAAGATGATGAGGAAAACATTGACATTGATCGCAATAGTTTCGAGTGTACTCGACAATGTCATGGACAAGTTGCAGTGGAAAGGATTGACACGAAAAGCTGATTTCCACATTATTTTAAAAAAGCAAACTTCCAGCCAGCAGGAAGAGAGAATGCACCACGAGGGAGTGGAGTCAGTTAACTTACGCGCTTTTTGCACTTCTTGCGTTGTTGATTAGTTTATGAAGCAGTGACGCAAGGTCGGGAAGGTCGGGAAGAGCGCGTTTTGACACTGTTGGCGGGTCTGCAGACACGCAACGACAAGCGGAATGTGTTTCAATAGATGGTGGAGAGCAGCAGGTGTTGTTAGTTTTGGGCATGTTTTTCTCTTTGGTTTGTGGAACAATCGCTCAGCTTTCAATGTCCGAACAGAACACATTTAATGTCTGTATCGCAACACCAACAAGATAATAAATATTCAAATATGATAACCTAACCACAGATATTATGAAACTGATTCTGACTGAACATAGCTCCGGCATTGAAGATTACGATACGCAACGTTATAAATGGTGATTCCTTTCTCGCTTGTACCGCCAAAATTTGGTACAATTGATAACCACTGATCAAAAGTGCAGAGGTACAAGCTTCAAAACATATTCCCATCAGGAACGCGTTTAAGGGGGCCACCATCAGTAGTAGGGTGTGTCACATAAAGAAGCAGAAGCAGGGCTTTCCGCCGACGCTGGCGAGGAAATGGCATTCTGTTTATTTCCAAAACCAACAGCAGAATGGCCAGACATCCATTTGGCACCCGAATATGATTTCCTTTTGATTCTTGAAATAGAAGTCCACCAGTATTACAAGGAAAGGGAACGATAGCGTTCTGAACTTGAAGCCTCAGGTTCATTCTGTTTAGGGCTCGGACGCGTACGATTTGGGCATGTTGGCACTGTTCACGTGTTCTTCAATTGCTACTGCTTTGCTCTTTTTAAATAAATGAAACACAAAAATAAGATTGAATTTATAGCACCAAACAAAAAAAAGTTCTGATTGAGGAAAGCAGATACGAGGCTAGACGTTTACATGTCGTAGAAATCGCAAACAAAAACTGCCCTAAAAAACAAGAAGTTAATAACAACCAGCCACAATACATACAATAAAATACCAAATACTGATGTGCCATTGTCAGTTTGTGGATAAAAAAAGGGTAAGCAGAGTGAAAGTAATGGCAAACACAAAAAGAAAACCTCCCCATCCTACACTGATGTTTTCGAAAATTACATGACCAAAATTGGAAGTTGCTGGCATTCAGTTCAAGGTGGCAAGCGGGCCCTGCCAGCGGCAGAGTGATTGAGACAGCCTTCAACCAACAACTACAACGACGCGACATCATCAACACACATGCTGGTATCTACACTCCACACTACTGAGAAGCGCTGAGATCTCGTAAGCGCGGGAGATGTGGAGAGAGATAGTCAGCATATGTTGTCTTAGAGTAGTCGCGCTCATTGACAGTTGTTGTTTTCAGGAATGTCTATTTTGCAATTCCCGCCCAAAAATGGGACTTAAATACCCAAAATCGACAAAAAATAAATTATTGTTTATTCATGCATGCAACTCTATTATTATAATTATGTACTCTATTATTATAATTATGTTGAATCATTGTTTTTTGCATGGCCAACTCAAAGTCGACCATCCTCCATCCCCATGCATCGCCCATCCTGGCACCCCCGTCTCGGCATGCTTTCAGGTTGCTAAGTACTTTGAATACAGTTGAATTCCCAATTTTGTTGGAGTCGCTCAATGGTTAACACACTTGCGTTTTAGATTGAGTCCACTGGTGCCAGCGTTTTGACCCATCATTGGGCTGCATTGTGCCATTGTTGGTGAGTTTCTAACAGAGTTTACTGCATTCAATTGTTAATGGCACTCTTGCATTTTTAGATTATCTATTGAAGTGTTTGCTGCTGTTGATGCCACCATGATTATAGGGATACTTTGGTAAGATGCCAGGTGGACGCCGACGCCGCACGCGTCGGCGCCGTCGTCGTCAGAGTCGCCAAAGTCGGCAGCCGCCGGCGCCGCAAAGCCGACAACGCGTCGGACTGTGAACGGGTCGGCGCCGGCGCTGGTGCCCACGTGCGCCTGGGCAAACGCGAGTCGGTCCAGCGGACACGATGCAGTCACCAGCGCCCAGCGGCTCAGGCAAGCCAAGTGGAATACATGACGACACGCTGCATCGACGCGCGCCACTTCTTCGGCTGTCTGCATCTGCATCAGGCAGATGCTGCAGAGGATCTCAGTCATAATAAAAAAACAAATTGAGGAAATTGCTAATTTGGACCTGTTCCATTCCAAATAGCGACGATGAAAACATATGTTCCCAATTTCTAAAAATATTAAATAGATGTCTTTGCATGTTTTTTTTAAAAGGACGAAACTTGGAAACGCTTTTTGTTACACCACCAAAATTCTTTCAACTTGCAACTTTGCCTCCTCGTCTTGTTCATTCTCGGCTCTCTTTTGAACCAACTGAATAGCACTATCCAATTGGCTCGAAAGCAACTGACCAGCTACAACCGCATCCTTTGCCATATTCCAAATTACATCGCTGTACCCATCTTCGTTCCATCCGTCAGCAATACAGTAGGGGTATATGACACTGGCTAAAGCGCTGCTAGGAGAATCATTGAGGCGCGCCTATTTCATGGAATTTGGCTCAACAAAAAACCAAGAAAAAAAAATCAACAGTACCCATATCAGTGCACGCACGTGCGAGTCTTTGGTAGCTAGCAGGAATCGAAAGTGTGGATATCCAGAGAACCCCTTTGCAGAGGTATCCATTTCCTCAAAAACATTGGCGTTGAGAGGAAATTTCAAGTCTTGCACAAGATGGCGAAGTAGACGCGTGGAAGGGCGATATTGTATGGCAGTGTGTAGAACAGCATCCATTTCGCTTTTGGTTACTTGCCATTTGGACGCATCATAGTCATCTGGAATAACAACTCTTTCGTCATCATCATGGCTATAAGGTGCTCCAATTAATTTAAAAGTGTGGTTGAGGACGTGATCCAAGATTGAAATATCCGCCACATCTTCTACAGCTTGATTGTCCGGTGGTGTGGATTGGTAGTCAGGGAGGTCTTGGGCAAAGAAGTTGCATTTGACTCCATCCACCGCAGAAAACGAGCTCACAACGGATTGTAGCATGTTTTCTCTCGTATACCACACACCACCATAGCCCCGCAAATCCTGTGGATATTCTTCAGCAATCAAGTCCAACAGGGCCACATTTCCAAGCACAGCTGCATTGTTCGCCAGCTCACAGACTTCCATCGAACAAGTATGTGTCAACCAGCGGATCAAATCCTTTGATTCAGCGCGGGAAATAGGATCCGGTAATACCATCGAAGGGAGACTTCGTCTTAGTGTGAATGGATGCACGTCGGGGTTTGCAACTGTTTCGTTCCACAAAATCCACACAGAAGACTGCTTCAACAGTCTGTGAGTGTTTGGATGGTCGCGAATAAATCCTCGAAGGAGGTCAAACGTTGTTAGCTGATGAGTTCTGGCTGCGCCTGTGTTTTGGGTAAAGAGTGATTGAACCCAACGTACTGCCATTTTTTCAAAAACCTTCCAGAAAAGAATGCTTTCGGTGGGTATGACTCATTCACTGCAGGCACCATCTCATATTCATGATAGAGAGGCAAAGGCAGTATCGACGCATTTACAAATGCTGCGAAATATTCCACACTTCTTGTAGTGGGTTTCTTTGAAGACTCAAGAGTCAAGAATGTTCAACAACAACAAGCAATGAGACCAATTAAGAATGTTTTTGCCAGTATAACTGCTTCGCCCGCCGGCAATTTTCTTGGATTATCCTCATCCGGCCGCAAGGCGTTGGAAAAGCTGGTGGATCCTTTCGGAGAAATGCGTCAAAAGTATAATGATCAACTCTCAAAAAATCCGACTCCACTCCTGAAAAAGGAGCTTGAAAAAGGTCTTGAGCAGTTGAATGAAAACCAGCAAGTTTTCTCCGAGTTGCAACGTACACTGTTAAGGAAGCACAACATCCAGCTGAATCCAGATGTTACCCTGCAACGTGAGATATTCTTACAAAAACCACCGAGGTCCCAAATAGAGCAGTATCCTTTGGATTCATGTAGTGAAGAGTCTGCTGTGTCGCAGTGTATACTGGCCATTCAAATCAAGATTTTGGATGACAAATATCAGGGCCGATCAATTCATGAGCTCTCCGACAAGGAAAAAGAAACCTTCAAAAGTGACCAAGAAAAGATGCTTGAAAGCCTACTGACCATCTCTATAGAACTTAAATCAAACAAAGCGGGCACAGTGGTGAAAACACAATGTCCCTGTGACAATTGCAAGCAAACTCTAGGGCGCCTTGGAGCCAGCATCTCCAACAGTTCACAGTTCTATAAACCAAAAGAAAAAAAAGTTCCAATTAGCTAGTCAAACGCAGGACAGCCAATTCTAGTAGAGAACAGCGACTCAGGACTCCAAATCATCAAACCAACCGATTCAGGAGAACCAGTACATGAGTGGAAGAACCCCATAAATGAAAACACATATGCACCCGATTTCAGTCATGAAGAACTTGAGAAGTTCAGCAAAATCTTCAATCCACGCCGACAACTGAATTTTGTCACTTTTGACAGAGCATTAACGAATCTACTTGACCTTAACAATTCGAAACTGGTGCATATACAAGCGGCTACTGCACTCTTACCCAATAACTTCATGACAAAAGATGAGCTTGATGCTGTAAATGGTGCAACAGAGCTTGTTCAAGTTCAAGACGTTTACGAGAAGTATATTGGGCGCCTTCTGGAAGAGAATGATGGGACTTATCCAATTGACCCACTGCTTGATGTCATCACTGATGCACTGGAGGAAGGCGAATACTGTTAATTTCAAAAAGAAAGACTCAAATAAAAAATTGTCAAACCATGACAATTACCAACACCTGCTCAAGGTCTTCACACACTCTAGTGTACAAAATGCGCGTTGTAGCTATCTATCAACAGCTTCTTGCTTCAGCCTCTACCAACAGTCTAACGACACGTGGTATTGCCGCCAAAGTGGCAGCTGATCACCATTTGTCCAGGTCTACTCTCTCAAAGTGGATCAGATCTATCAAAATAATCCAGGCTGATGTTAAAGCTAGAGGAAAAGGAGCTGTTCATTTAGGATGGGGAAAACGTATGCCTGGTGGTGGTGTAAACCTGCTAACACAAAGGAAACCACTAATCCAACAACCAAAGCCATTGTCGCAAACACTAATAGATAGAGATGGAATTGTCTCAACAGCAGTCTTTTCTCCTACCATGCTTCAATGCCGATTCCCTTTCGAAGAAAGAGAACTGTTTTCAATTGTTGCAGATCAAAGAAATCACGGGCTTACAGTTTCCTTCAGTGACCTGCGGGAGTGGATGTATTCTCTTGTTGTTACTAATCACCCAATCGGTGCCAGATTTAAAGCGTTAACCAATTGGGTGTGTGCGAGTCTGTCAAGTTTTTTTGTCAATAAATCTCATGTGTGCTACACATGATTTTTATTATTGACCAACCAAAAAAATCAAAAAATGAGCAACCACGCCCAAATTATGCAAAACCGCAAAGAGGCCCTTGCAAACAGTAAACGAATCCATGCCCTGGCCCTTATCAATCCATCAGATGCCGGGTCAACAGCAGCAGCTTTGGGGCCATTGAAAACTACTGCGAGTGGAAATTCAAGTAAGTCCAGCATTCAAAACTCTGTCCAATCCAAGTATAGACTTACTACGCACCTCTAGTTGTAACCAGAGAACCAACAGGCTTATCGATAGTAGGAAGGGCCGGTCTCCTATCAAGTGGTGAGAGAATGCATTCTGTTGCCAAGCACTTGATAAAAATAAAACATCAACAGAGAACATACCCTCTCCTTCTATTCCCAGGCCAAGGATTGTCGAAATATTGAGAGGTGAAATCCTTTTTATCACCTACTTGATGACCCAACAACTAAACCACTCTTTTTTAGAAACAACACCAAATACGCCAAATGATTCCACCAATCCTTCCTCATCAAATGAACATCTTTTGGAAGAACCATTGATGGAACTTCCTCTGGATCAAACGCGCATTGATCAAGATGCAGAGGTAAATATTCTGTCTTCATCAAAACTGTTTTAATCAAATCACAAAGAACCCCTTTTGCGATGATGCGGAAATTGCTCAACCGTGCTTATTAGCTGCCAGACAATATGAGCGCAGCTATAAAATCAAAACGCAAGAAGCTAAAGAGGAGCAAGTAAAACTGGCCTTCTTATGCAGCTATGCTTGGTGAGTTCTTTGTCTCAATTGCTTGAAGTGATGTTCTAATTGAATGATATTCTAATTGAACTGCGCCCATAAGTCTTGTGTCGGATCAATACGATTCTGAAACTCGCGCTACCACGGATACCAAGTATATTGCATTCCAAAAAATGTGTCGAAAAGCTGTCAAGCTCACTGGTCAGCCTGTTAACTCCAACTCTGAGGCTAAATTCCGTCAGGTTGTTACAGCTGGAGTAGCTATTGCAAAGACCCGCTGGTTTGCAACAAACTACTTGGATGGAAAGCAAGTGAAGGAGATGGAGCCGGCTGATTTCCCCTCACTCTTGCTTAAAGCATTCAAGGACTTTATGCCTAAACCGTCAATACATCCAGTGGCGGAAATATCCTCAGAGCTTAAAGCTGCGTGTGTACTGGATGCTGTAACTACCACAAGCCTGTGTAGGCTAATTGAAGTCAACAAACGCGGTATGTTTTTGCTTGACTATTTTTTCCTAAATCTTGCTGATGGTGTGAAACATTCAGGCAGCAAAAAGGGATCAACTTCTGTTCTAGAGGAAACCATCACAGATGGCGCCGAAGAGGAGGGGAATGATAACAATCAAGGCAGGTATTTCCGTGATGCAGAGGATTACTACTGTCCCGAGCCTGAAGATGGTGAAATTCTATGGCCTGTAACACGCGATCGCTCCCCCACTCCTCCTCCCCCAACACCGGATCAACCAACTTCAGCTGACATTAATCCAATCCCATCTCTTCAACAAAATCCGCCATCAGCAACTTCACCCCCACCATCCACTTCACCCTTACCAGCAACTTCTCCTCCACAATCTGCTCTTCCCCCCCCATCACCACCACCACCAGCCCCATCACCACCACCACCTCCAACAGCAACCTCACCATCGGCAGTATCCCCACCATCAACAGCACCTCCGCAGTCAAACAATCCCGCTTCCACTGACTCAGCTCCTCCCACTGAAACTGCAACTGCTGAATCTCCCAAGAAAGACACAACAAAAACTGCCAAGGATGTCCCTCCTGCTGCCGCTCCATCCACCAAGCCAAAACCAGCCAGAGGCACCAAGAGGCATAACTATTCACCATCTCCCAGAGTTAGAAAATCCCGCACCCGTTCCAGAGAAATAAAAGTCCCCCAACAAGCAGTCAAGCCTGACCCGGATCTATTGATTGCCAAGAATAAGCGCTTCTTTATTGATGCGTTTGAAGGAACTTTCGACAGCAATGAAGACGGCGATGACTGTGTTATTATTGAACACACAGTTGAGCCTGTCTTTGTCAAGAGCGAATTCTATGACGCGGCATCTATGTTTCTAAAGTATGGGCACCTATCGATGGAAGAGTTCAGACGGTATGCCGCAGATGCTGGATTTGCTAAACAGCTTGGCCAACTGTATGCAAACGTTTTCAAAACAGGTTTGATTTACTTTTTGTATTATGTGTTTCTGATTTGGTTTTAGCCAAACCCCTTTCCAAGGAGTTTGTATCTGATTCATCTGATAATGAGGAGGAATACAATTCAGATGAGGGAAGCATTGTGGTTGAGATGGATGAACCAGAGGATTGTGCTACAGCAGCAGAAGCCAACTCGGAGGTCACGGAAGCCATTAGAGAGCAGGAAGAAGATGACCCAAATGCTCCTGAAGATACCACCATGGCAGAAGCGGAATCAGTGGAAGAAGTGGAATCAGTGGATGGTTTTGAAAACTTGTTGGGTCAAGTGGTTGTTGTGGATGGGGATTCTGGTCCCAGCACCGGGAGTGATGGTGCTCCTGAAGAATCAGTAGCTGCAAACAACAATGAGGAGGCAGGTTTGGACATTAGCCAACACTTGGTGGGGGGAGGGATACAGTTGGGAGGTTTGGGTGAGTTAGGAACTTTGGCTGGAAAAGGAGTTGAACCACAGGCCAAACAGGCAGGGGTGGAGAATCCTGGTGAAAAGTTGTTGGAAAGTGATGACTACTTTGATTGGGACGCCAGCTCACCCCACCTCCCGTCAACAGCACCACAGCCCAACAGTGGTGAGGAGTAAAAGATGATGCACTGTTTTGGGATCTCTTGCCACCAAGTATACCTTTGTTTATTCACACGTATTGCATTAGTTTAGATGTTTGATTATTACTAGTTTGATTATTTTTAGCATGTATGAAATAAATGTATTTTTTATTTTTAATAATTTAAAAATTTAATCTAGTTCAATTTAATGAACCCAATCAGTGCTGGCCCACCAGAGAGAAGACCACTCATTGAGTGGGGGACCTTACTTGATCCTGCTGAAGTGCGGGCTACACTTCAAGGACATTGCGAAAAGGGAGGGATCCAAGGAGCAGCCCTCCCAACCCAGTTCTATGTGATTGCCACTCTGTTTGAGCTACCCAAGGATTGGACCCCCGCCATCTGCGATGCATTCAAAGAGAGACTAGATGCCATTCTGACTCACAGGACGCAGTTGCGGAAAAATCCAGTCCAAAACCACTGGACAAAGCATGACTGGGTCTGTATGATCGATCATAACACATACTCTGTCGAAATGTACATGTGGCCTGTCCTGAATCAATGGACAGTTGACAGTACCATGAAATTGGCCACAGACTGTATTCATGCCGCTTTTGATGAGGTGTCTGCCACATACCCACCCTTTCCAAGTGAGTCCTCATTTCTGTACTTACTCTTTTGGCTTTAAAATCCTTAAAATGCGGATAATTTTACAGCTATTCTCGACTATTCAAACACCAATGAGCTATTATCGCGTCTAAAGCACCATGGAGTCTGTCATGTCATGCATCCTCTGGAAATGGAAGAGACCAACATTGTGACACAACTTCTTGCACAAATGGCGGAACGTGTCTTTTGGCCAGAGACCCGTGCAAGGTCAGAATGGCTACAAGAATATCATCGTGCTGGCAAAAAATTCATGATCTTGAATGGCGTCGAATTACCACTTGGAGTTGAACGGATTTCTGGAAATAATTTCCAATACCATCTCGAAACTTGGTCTGATATCGAGGAGTGGGCTGCTGATAATTCAGAGAAATTGCAGTTGGGTCCTGGAAAGTTTTCAATCCTCAAGTCTGCCTTAAAGAAAATGAAGTTGAATAGACAAAACGCCTACGCCCAGTGCATGAGCGAGTTTTTTGGAATCCAACTGGTTGAATCTGATATCAAGAGCACTGGAGTAGCACTGCTGATGAGTATTCCCAAACTCACGTTTCAGCAACTGGACCATTTTGATGCCCAGGTCATGGGCGTTTATTCAACATTGATGAGCATTGGGAGCACCACAAAAACGACTCTGTTTCATCAAACAGACAAATTCATGGAGGAATACCGTCGCAGGTGAATTGGTTTTTTTGGCTTGATTTCTTTCAGATTGTTCTAATCAGTGATTTTACAATAATCAGATCTCAAAAAATTGGAGAAAGAGATGCAGCTATACTCCAAAGTGCCAGTGGAATGCCTCTTGTTGAGGACGACCTACGCTATGTTGAGGCAAATTATTCACGCCTGCTTACAGATTCACCACCACAGCAGTGGAGCGCAAGGACTTACATTCCCGGCTCCGAAGTTTCCTTCCTAGGTCTAGCTGCCCATTGTGAAGTGGGAAATGAGGCTGACATCCCAAAGTTGGCTGACAACTGTTGGTGCAAGAGACAATCTGTCAAGCCCCAGTATCAAAGCAAGTCGCCTGTTGGCATCTTATTTTGCAAATGCCAACTGTTTCCCCCCGAATCAAAACCACGCACCGTGACCACCTATGTAGAAGGAGGTAAACCGCAATACAAGTTTTTTGACCAACTGTGTGCCGACCCTTATGATGATCGCACAATTACATCATATGGGCGGGTCCAAAGTAGCTCAGCAGCTGCCTACATCAAAGGTTTCCGCCATTCTGTCCACTTTGTTCAACTTGCAAGAAACGTGCTACGTGAGGGTTAGTTGTATCAATTTCCCCTCTACCTGAAAGTAACTGCTTTTTTTCTAGGGCATACTATGCTGGGGTTTGTTGAAAGTGACCGTGAAGTTTTTAACTACTTGCACCGTTATATGCGAGCTGCAAGACTTGTTGATTTGTTTGGTGGTGACAGTAGTTCTGTAGTTGCTGATAACTTGGAAGACATTGTGGACATGCCTTTGGAGAGTTGGGAGGAATATAACATGAGAGCAATTGGTGACTCTACTGCAGTGAAGGAAACCTCCACTGTGCTTGCCGAGTGGAACAATCCCCGGGGTTTCAAAGGCACTCCCATTGATCTTTATCTGGCGGAGTGGGATTCCAGTAAATTTGCCGATTCTGGTTCAGTGAGTGAGATGGGCTTGTTGGATGGGTAAATTAGTTTTTAGAGTAAGTAAGAATAAAGAGTACTTTCAAAGTTGTGCATTTTGTTTTAATTGATTCCTTCACAGTGTACACAAGCCCCTCTCGGCCTGGAAGAAAAATCCCATAATGAATGTCAAAGCTGTATTAAAAACCAAGTTAGATATTCCTGAAAGTTTCAGGCTTCCTGGAGTGGCCGTTGGTTTTGTTGCAGTTGATTCCTTCACAGTTTATTCTTGAGTCTGTAACCAAAAAAAAAAGAGCTGTAAGCACTTCCCCCTCCCCATCAATCATCCATCTTTGGATCATATGGTGGGTCCTCAATAACCCGCACCGCATCCTTCTTGATTTCATCAAGCTCCAACCCAACACTATGAACCAGCTCCTCAAACTCCTCACCCAATCCCTTTACCAACTCCCTTTCATTCATGTTGAGTTTGCGACATATGTTCAAGCCTGGAGGGATATCATTCACAATGACCCTTTCAAAGCGACGAGCTTGGCAACGTGACAAGCCACCATTGGGTGGAAGACCCAAATAAAACAAAAGGAATGCGATGCAGCGGTAAGCACAATCGTCAGATGTTGTCTGTGTTCCATTGACCACGTACAAGCTTCGCATTCGACGAGACGTCAACTTGCTCAACAAGTTTACAGCAGGCAAAGACCACAGATCCCCTGTGTAGTGTGGTTGAAAAAGAATGACGGAGGTGGCTTCAACAACAACAATGGTGGAATGAGCTGGAATGGTCTTTGTCTGACTACAGTTTTTTGTTAACAGCCCACCAACAAAAAAACCACAACTTACTTTTTCATTGTGTCATAAACAACCTGCACAGCGCACACTCCAAGAGTTTCCACTAGAGCTTCCATTTCCCTGGCAACAGCTGCACTAGGGTACACTGCTGCATCTCCATAGTCTGGCAGATCCACATATTGTTTCATTTGTTTCATGGTTGTGAAACAAATGGACTTCTCCATAAGGTATGGCAGTAAGCGAATAGGGATTCTTGATCTAAATTCGGAAACAGGGAGGCCCGTCTTGATTGGATCAAGAAGTAGGAGTGGGGCGTTCTGGCGCAACTCATTCATGGAGAAGGGGGGGAGAGATGGGAGGTTGTCGGGGAGGCCAGATTGCGGTAGGTTGAAGAGCGTGTGCATTCTGTTGAGAAGGTCTTTGGCAGCCTGGAGATGGATGCTGTGGGGATTGCTGCTTGTTTCAACAATGTGTCTTATCGCTTCACCCCGCTCTCCAAAGACTGCTGCATCTGCTGGCGCACCTTTCTTGTTTGCTTGGGTTCCAAGCCGTTTGCGTGGCGCCTTTCCTCCAGTGGATTTACGAGCATTCTGCTTTGTTCTTGCCATTTTGATTATGAAAAATAAAATAAATATTATTTCTATTCACCCCAAACAACCACACTATTCACCCCCAACAACCCGCGGGGGCACCAAATGAGCTGCAATTTTAAACACGAGCTAGTAGTAATACATACTAACCAAAAACACGCTCAAAACTGCGATAGGTAGCGTGCGAGAATTTGGTGTGTTGGGTAAATGTCAGTATCGCAAGCGCCCTTTGGCGCTGCACTTTGCAATTAATATGCAGAGTAGTTTAGTATAGTTACTAACCATGGTTGAAAGGGCATGGCGGGGCGGCTCGTAGTTCTTGAGCCGCAGACGTGAAGATGCCTGGTCACCAACACTATTCACCCCCAACAACCCGCGGGGGCACCAAATGAGCTGCAATTTTAAACACGAGCTAGTAGTAATACATACTAACCAAAAACACGCTCAAAACCGCGATAGGTAGTGTGCGAGATTTTGGTGTGTTGGGTAAATGTCAGTATCGCAAGCGCTCTTTGGCGCTGCACTTTGCAATTAATATGCAGAGTAGTTTAGTATAGTTACTAACCATGGTTGAAAGGGCATGGCGGGGCGGCTCGTAGTTCTTGAGCCGCAGACGTGAAGATGCCTGGTCACCAACACTATTCACCCCCAACAACCCGCGGGGGCACCAAATGAGCTGCAATTTTAAACACGAGCTAGTAGTAATATATACTAACCAAAAACACGCTCAAAACCGCGATAGGTAGTGTGCGAGATTTTGGTGTGTTGGGTAAATGTCAGTATCGCAAGCGCCCTTTGGCGCTGCACTTTGCAATTAATATGCAGAGTAGTTTAGTATAGTTACTAACCATGGTTGAAAGGGCATGGCGGGGCGGCTCGTAGTTCTTGAGCCGCAGACGTGAAGATGCCTGGTCACCAACACTATTCACCCCCAACAACCCGCGGGGGCACCAAATGAGCTGCAATTTTAAAAATGAGCTAGTAGTAATATATACTAACCAAAAACACGCTCAAAACCGCGATAGGTAGTGTGCGAGATTTTGGTGTGTTGGGGAAACCAACACCAGCTCACAACTCCTCCAATTGGGCCCCAATTTGTGAATTGAAAGAGAAATTATCTCCATTTAATGTAATAAGAATAATGTATATTTATTGTAACCACATTCAAAAGTGATTGGGAAATAGCAATGTTGCTCATTAATAAATCTCATGTGTGCTACACATGAGATTTATTGACACCCAAAAAAAAACTCAAAAATGACCACACCAACCAACCAACCACCAACACAAGACCAACACCGGCACTGCTGGCACTGGACCGCTCCCTGCAATGTGGCTGATTCAACCAACCAAGTGGTTTCGGAGCCTATGATCCTGGGGCCCTGCACTGGCAACTGTTGACAAACAGCCTGGTTTGACAGGCCTCAGTACTAGCCACCCACCTGCACCCTCTGCTCTCTTTGGTATGTGGCATAATTTTATCAGCACAATGTCCTGCTCCAGTGCCAGTGCTAATGTTTGTTTATACCACTAGTCTGCTGCTTGGCACCTGACTTCAAAACTAAAGACCTATTGCGAAAACGCGCTCTGATTAGCCTAAAACCGAGTCTTTTAAAGGTAAAGAGTGCAGGGTTTTATTTTATTTGATGGGGCAATCTCCAAAAGTGCTGACTTTAAGTTGACAGTTTACAACACTCATGATGAATCAACAACTGCATCAGAAACGCGAAAAATACCAAACAACAACGCGGTCCTTTTGTCAAGGCTTTCATAGACGGAATCCAAGGTCCATTATGGCTTCACTACCATTCTCATAGTTGAATTGTGCATCTGGATGTGAAACCACAAACACAACATTCTCACACATCACCATTGAGGCCTTTTTAATTCAAGGTATAAATAACTAAATTTTTCATGAATATTGTGCAATATTAACACCCTCAAGTAGGCTGTTTGACTCTTGTTTACCTAAACTGTCTATCCGGTTTTTTTGGTGAGCAACCAAGATTCTGGAGTCGCGTTGGTCAACCTTGGGAGGGATGGGGATTGTAATTTTTGAGTCCACCAGCGCCCTTGTCACGCTGACCTTGAAGTTGGGGACACTAGCATTGGCAGTTGTTGCGATTTATCTCGCTGCCTATGCAAACCAGTTTGTTTGGCTGGTGGTGTCTCCGACTTCTATGGCCATATTGTGACTATAATCCCTGGATTGCCTACGCTCTGAAACTGAGTTTTTGACTCTGTTTCCAAAGTTTGTTCTTTTGAATGAATTTATTCCTCACACCTCCATTTCCATCTCCCTCTCTCCTATATATGGGCACTCGATATAAGCCAAGGACACCAGCAAATGCAGGTGTTGTGATTTTCACACACTGCGTGGGCAACCAGTTTATCAAGAATGATTGTGGCTGGTGGTGTCTTCTTTTGGCTTCTATTAAGTTTTTTGGATTGGTCCTGGAGTTTTGGATCCCTAAGCTCCTGTATTGTGGCCAGATTTTAATTCATGGTAAAGCCATTTTTTCTTTAGTTTTGTTTTTAAATCTAAGGTGTTATTAAATCTTCCAATTTACAATAGGCTGTTTTACTGTGTTTACCAAAACTGTTGGCTCTGCTATTCATTGTTGGTCCATCCTTGTGGGTATGAGGCAGACAGGGTAGCAGAGTTGTGTTGGTCTGTCTGGGGGAGGAGGGGGCTGTATTCTTTGAGCCTGCCTACGCCTTTGCCAAGCCAGGCCCCGAAGCCTTGGACTCCAGGCAATGCAGATGTCCTCTCACGCGCTGCATTGACAACCAGTATGTTGAGAACTCTCACGGCTGGTGGTGTCTTTGTCTTTTGTTTGGTTTGGTGTGAATCCCTTGATTGGCTACACGTTTGAAACTTTCATGTTTCCATGATTTGTTCTCTTGAATGAATCTCTCCTTTCTCTATCTCTGTCTCTCTCTCTCTCTCTCTCTCTCTCTCTCTCTCTCACTCTCTCTCTCACTTGATTGGCTTTTAATCTCATTGGTTCCCACCTCATGTTACCAAGTGTCCCCAAACAGGGGCATGTAGGTTTAACTACTGCCATGTCTCTAATCAGAGTCATAGCGGGAGCAATGGGCTTTGTGGAGAACAATAAGGAGAAAATTTTCTCCTTCATCAAAAATCCGTTGTCTTGAAAATGTGCCAAAAAAGTAGCTAAAAACTGTGACGCAAGACTATCACCCACCCCTGAAATTGGAACACTTTCAACAAGCATGCAGCGCCTCCATAGCAAGCCCAAGGCCAACCAAGTGAGTACTGGATCCTTGATTTTCTCTGTTATAGGCCTTGTGCACTCACTAACATTTGATGCGCACCAACAGATGCCAGCCCCTTTGATGACAACCGCCAACACTCCTTGCTTGCAAGATGATCAAGGATTGCAAACCATGGCACTTCTTGACTGTCTGTGGCCATTCAAGTGGGGTTGTTGCCAGACACCCTGCCCCTTGTCTCCAAAAACAAAGCTTACAACAACACATGAACAGTCGATGCCAGCAATGCAACCGTTGCTTCAAGAACATGATACAGTCATGTCTGTTCCTGTGGTATGTGACTTGAAGGTTTTGGTTTTGATTGGGTGTGTTTGTTAATTTGTTTACACACACTCACACACACTTCAACATTTTTCCAAAGTCCTCCTCCACCATCGAACAGGAGAAGGTCTTGAGACATGCTGCTTGCATCAAGTCCAAAGTCCATGTCCGGCTTTTCAACGGGACAACTCTGGCCCTGCAGGTGGGCCCTGGTACTACTGTCGGTGATGCAAGACGGATGATTTATTGCAAGACTGGGGTGCCCACGAAACAAACATATTTATTATATCAATCTAAAGTTCTAAGAGACTGTTTGGTGCTGTCAGGTACCTTTTTTATTTTTTTGTTATCTTTTACATTTTCCACACAAGTGACCCTAACCCATACTACCATTTTACAGATTGTGGAGTCGATTTTCTCTCACAACTCACCTTATCATCGCATTTGCCTGGAGGCAGCACCAGGAGGAAAGCTCAAAGACCAGTTGATGGTGGAGGTCCTTCTAATCCACCTCCAGTTGTTCCGCAACCGGTTGTTGATGCCCCCATTCCTCCACCCTCCTCCTCGTCTACAACCAAGCAACCAATGTCGCGCAAAGGAAAAGAAAGAGCCATTGACATTGTACAGGAGGCCACCACCCAACCACCACCACCACTGCCAAAACGCGCGAGGGCTCAACAGAAGGAGGACTCAAACAAAAAATCAAAGGTAAAAAAATGTTCACTTTTTTACCATCAATCATAATACATGCTTATTTTTTTCTTGCCTCAAGGCCAATTCTGTTTCTTGCCTCAAGGCCAATTCTGACCTACCTGCCCTTCCTGCTGGCTCCTTGATTGTAAATGCCAATGGAACTGTAGCCCCTGCTCCCCCCCATCTTGTCCAACGCTATGCTAGGAAATATGACATCTTTGTTCGATCGGGGGGGTCGCAGCAGAAATGTCAAGACTTTTTAGCCCATCTTGACACCAGTCCTGAAGTATTCAACAGCTTGGAAACTTGCCTTGCCGAGTTTCTCCAAGTTTTCCAGTTTGAACACCCTGCCAAAAACGCGCTGATTCAAATCAAGGAGGTGATCCACCATCAGCAGCAGGTCAACATCAACACCGACTCTCTGGACATTGACGGTGGTGTGATGGTGCCAACCACCAAGTTTGAAGTGGTTCCCTGTCTGTACAAGTGCCCCCAAGGCTTTCATGATGGAATTGACCAGTGTTCCTGTTTTACTGGAGATTGGAGCTGGGCAATCAATGACGCATGTCTTGACATGCTACAAGCCAACAGGGACATCAGCCACTGCACTCTTCAACAGGCTATTGGACACCCACAGGCCAATTACCCAAGAGTTGTGTTCATGCTCTCGCTCAATCGCTACCTTTATTGTCCAAAGTTACTGGGGGACTATGGTGTTTGCTCGCAACCACTCTTGGGGTCTTCTTCCAAAGCTTGTATGGAAGCCACTCATCAAGCCATGTATGCCATCACTCTCAGATTAATTTCGAAAGCTGGAAACTACCCCAATCAGCAGGAGCCTGGGTCCAATACTCCTGAAATTTCGAAACAACTGGTTGCTGGATCGGATGCTAGCCAGTGTGTCACCAACAAGGGAATCATGAAGATTCTTGGGAATATTGTCAAAGTGGGGGAGCACTCCATCTTTTCAATCAACCACCCTGCTACAGCTCCACACAACTTTGAGTCAGGGACATTCCCAACTTGGAATAAACGCGGTGGTGGCGGCACAGCAAACTGGATTCTGGATCCACCAAAGGCTCCTATGCGGGACAAAGACTTGAAGTTGCTGGACTTTCTGGTCTTGACCCAAATCAAGGCTACTGTTGGTTGTCTTACTGGAGTGGACCTATCTGATGAAGAATGGTCTACAGCCTATGCAAACCTCAAGAATCAAGATGCCGCTCGTGCTTTTGGACCCTGGTTGGCAAGACGAAGCAACTACCAGACAGCAAATTTGTACCAACTGTCTCTGGCTGATGCGGTGGTTAGACTTGGGGCTAAACAGCAGTATAATCCAAAGGGAAGCATCAAGTTTACAACAGCCAAGATTGTTGCTTCCTCTGAGTGGATGGATGCCGCAAGACTCTTGAATACTCCCATTCACCACTTCAGGACCCAAATAGCCAACAACAATCAGCACAACTTGGCCACTGAGACTGATGCTTTGGGTAATGTGGCTCTTGTTGATGCTGAAGAAGATGTGGAGATGGTGGAGGCAATTCTGGAGACTTTGCCTGCGGACCCTGTGGCCATGGAAGTGGATCCTCCAGTTGTTGAGGATGATCCTAATGGAAATCCCTGTCAGCTTGTGGTTGATAACCAACCAGTCTCAGCAGCTTCCTTCAGTCAAGCCTGCTCTTTGTTCAGTGAGCTCTCTCTACTGGCCAAACTCTTTGGGATTGGCTTGTCACTGGTCAACAAGAAGTTAATCAGCCGGTCCTACAAGATCCAGCGTGAGGGAATTCATGTTGTGTTCCTGCGAGCTATGGATAAACTGACTGAGTTGGACAAGTCTCCAGGAACGTGGCACCCAGGAACAGTCATGTACAGATTCTATACCAAAGATCCTGACTTGGCCAATCCAACAAAGTCAATCAGTGTTTCAGAGGTTGCTGTTGTTTTCAAAAGAAGAGCTGACAAATCCAATAGCATCTCAAAGGTAAGCGTTATTCTTAACCATCTCATTTGTTGAGTATTGGCCAATTAAATCAATCTCTTTTCTCCCAAAAGCTGGTTCCCCTCTTTCGTGTCTTGGAGTCCTCCACATTCAGTCCAAGTGCTGCCAACCCCACGGTTTCTCAAGTCAAGGTCCAAGCCATCCACTCCCTCTTTTACAAAAGTCACATGTATTTGAGGGATTTCCAAAGAGCCACAACATGCTGTTTTGACTTGGGCCAAGAATCGTTGTCAAAACTACACACAATCAGCAGGCCGCTGCCAACCCGCACTGACATGCTTGACTCCAAGTCAGAGACATGGGATTCGATGTCCTTGCGAAAGTGGGGGCTGGATAGGGCCATTGCAGCCGTCGCCCCACAGACTATGGCAACAGTTGATGTTTCCCTCAATTCATTTCTAGGGAATACCTACAGAGACAACTTCAACTTGCTTTTCAAAAAGTTGCTCAAAACTCATCCCTCACTGGCTGGAATTGGCACACCATCTAGCAAGCTACTCATGGGGGCTCTCGACTCGTCATTTGGAAGAGGGCACATCTTCAGGGCTAGAACGTCTGCTGAATCCATAACCAAGCTGGACCTTGAAGATTTAACTGTTGTCAATCAGAGGTGGCTTGGAATTGTGTATTCAACCAATATTATCCCAGACTCTGCACCAGGCAAGCCGGTTGACTTTGACTATGGACTTTTCTCTGAGCTCAACTGTCCAGGAAATGCCTCCTGACGATACTCCAAATTTCCACTTCAAGTTCCAAAATCACACTGTTAATGGACTGGAGATTCAGATGCAAGACAATGTATCTGCAGGAAAGCAGCGAAACATTCAACCCCTGGTTCTGTCCTTTTCAAGTCAAGGTCTTTATTCTTTTAAATTTGCGCCTGGTTATCGAGGGAGGCTCATGTCTGGTAATGCCAATCCTTCAATACATGGTCAAGCTGGTGCAACTCCAGCACTCTGGAATCAGCTAGAAAACAACCCATTTGCAGCTCTTTTTGACCATATTGATGGTTTGGTCCAAGGGCATGGGCGGGTTGCTGAAGATGAAGAAGTGGTCAGTGATGGGGTCAAAGATGGGGAGGATGTTATCGAGGACATTGCTGAGGATGATGTCCAAGATGATGTGGCAAAGAAGGATACAAAAAGGCAAACAAAGAGGAGAGGAATAGAATGGTAAATCTTACTCACAAGTCTGTTACTGGAAGCAAAACTTAACCAAACCATATTAGACCACCAGACGAATCCTCAAAATCAGCAAAAGCAAAAGCAAAAGAAAACCAAAAGAGATGGATGGAGCAGCAATGGTGCAAGCAGATAAAGCCCAGCTGGCAAGCTTTAATCACAAGGTAAAAGATCTGCCATCAGACTCAAATGGTACATTAGTGGACACAACGTAAGTTTGAAGGCAAATAATGACAATCAATACTCAACCAACAAATCAACAGACTGATGGAGGCAGCCCTTGCGGATATGATTGGCTCCCGAGAAAAGATTGCATCAGGTGCTCTTGAACACAAGCAGAAAGTTTTGAATAGCTACTCTGCAAAAGGTGAATAACTAGTCACTTAACCAAATTAATTTAAATTCTAAATAACCTCAAAATATTGCACATTTCCCAAAGCCAACGTCATGGAGGGTGATGCAATAACCATGAAGGTTTTAATTGAATTGGCCACTGTAATTTTTGACACTGGCCGAGTGCTTGTTCAAGGAGCCAGCAACCTTTTTACCAAGATCCATTCAAAGGCTGTTTCACTCAATCTCCCTGTTCTTGTGAATGATCAACAATCCCTGTCACTGACTGAAAGTGCTGTAGCAATCACCAAGTTTTTACAGTCTGATGATTTCAAGCGATACTCAAACCCTCTGGAAGACACCAACATGCTTGAAACTGATCCGGCTCTATTGTTGCAAATTGTCAAGAGTCTGTTCAATGCATCAAAGGGATCATTTATTATTTCATTACTCATGGTTGTTAAAGAGCTGCATTCGTTGACCTTGACCAAGAGGTCAAGCTGGTCCAAGATGATGGTGTTGGCTCTTATTCTTGATGTTGAAGGCTCTTGCTATGCGGATGATTTGGAGGAATTAAAAGATGCCATGACTGCTGGAGCTGTTGGATGGATCAGGGATAATGATGGGGCAACCATGAACCACTATACGCCTTACCGCTACTACCCTCTGGATCAAACTCCCCATGGTCTAGCTGTGCTGAGGGAGTCCATTATCGATTCTCTCCTTTTGGAAGGAAATGGATTTACCATCCCTGAAAAGGCTGCTCTCTCAGCTTTCTGGATTTCTTCCAAAAAGAACTTGCCACAATTCAAAAAGATTTTGGAAGAAAAGTTCAAAGAACTTGACATTGCTGGACAAGGGATGGATGGTTCCAGTGATGGAGTTTTATTGTACAGGGTGAGGCCCCAACTTCCAGCAGACCTTGACATCCAGGAAGCTGCTGTTGAAGAGAACTGCAATGTTCGTGAAACCAATCAAAAGAAAACCAGATTGTCAACCAGTGAAAGCTTGGAGGACCAGGCCGCCCTTGCTAGGAAGGAAAAACTGTTGGTTTTGAAAAGATTGGAGGAGGAAGCCTTTTCAGTTCTTAAAAGTGAGGCTGCTCAGTTTCTCTCTGACTTTTTATGCCCTCGGTTTGCGGATTCCAATGTACCACTCAGTGAGGCTGAAACCACCTTTGACGCAAGTCTTGAATTCATCATTGAAACAGCTCCATTCAATGAAGTTGATGGCTTAAAGTTGGGTACTGAACATCTAGTCACTCTTGACCACCTCTCTCCTCACGAAAAAGCAATTTACTCCTACCTCTTGAGTGTACCACCTGAAGCAAGTGCAAAATACCGTCATAATGCCATCATGACTGGAGTGCTGCCAAATACCTCAAGTGATTTTGTTGCCAGGGGTCTGTTTGAGTTTTTGAGTGGTTTGGCAGTGTCATTTGTAGTTTCAGATGCTGGAAACAATGATGTAGCAGTTGGAGGTGTTGTTAATGACGAAGCCAATGCTGATGCGGAGGAGGGAGAGGGGTTAGACTTGGGGGATACACTGGCCAACAGAGCCAAAGAACAATTGAGGAGCAATATTCTATATAATACCATGAGCTATCTCAAGCCGGTTCAGTGGTCTTTGGCAAATTACCACGGGGGTGGGAAACTTGCAAGCCGGAGTCGCACTGTACCTACTCATCCATATTCAAGCTTGATTGATATGGCAAAAGATGATTTTCTTCATTTGCTTGATGGAATGGATAAGCTGGTGAATGCGGAGTGGATGTTATTTGGAGATGGAGGGAAAATACAGTCAAAGTTTGGAGAATCTGCCAAAAATATTGCCAGATTCTGTCAGAATTCAGCAAGAAACTGGAAGGCTCGTCATTTGTCATGGGCTTCCATTCATGTTAAAGCAGGTATTTACAGTTACCTTTTGTTTCAACATCAATTTATTAAAAGACCATACCTCAAGGCAAACCCTTCGTTGAACAGCTTGCATCCAGTAATCGCAAGTATTTGTCTCTTGATGGGAAAATCATTTTTCCAGCGCTTGTTTCCTCAATGCGTCGTGGCTATCAACAGGCTTCCTTTGACTTAACCTCCGGTACTCACATTTATGTCGGAGCTTGGTTTATGGACTCCATTGATGCCCCTGATATTCTCAAGAAATCCCCTCTTGATTTCGACTTTGAACCCGTTCCTCTGTCTGGTTTGAATCTGATGCAATTGGCTCTTCAACGTGGACCAGACAACCACAGGCGTCTTGTAACACAGCCACTTGGGTACAAGATCAGTGTCTCAGAAAAAGCCCAGATTGTGTTGCAATTGCAAAACCAGAGCACTGTCAATTTCCCCAGGGATAATCGATTTCTAAGTTATTGTCCTGGTGAACTCCAAGTCTCTCTGGATCGTGATACTGGGGATTACACCGCAACATTGCCCTTGACTACTGTGCACATGACAGTGAAGGAATTGGAGGCAATTAGACCAATCTTTGTCAACCGCATGTATCCTACACACAAACTGAAACCGGCATCCAATGAAGCCCTTTTTCAAGCTATTGTTGATCCCTTGACTGATGCAGTCAAGAACTTGGCCGAAGCAAGGCAGGCCTTTGCCAAAGACAAGTCTGACTCAGTTGCCCTCAAGACTCTTCAAGAAGCTTCACATTTGGTCCAGTATTTGCGCACCAAGTTCAAGGAAACCAATTCTCCCAAGTATCGACGAAAGTTTGATTCCTTGCTGGAGACATTGAGCCGCAAGTTCAAGTACAAGTCAACCAGATATGATCCGACTGTTATGGATCCAGATTCCGCAACTTTGTTTACATCCAAGGCTGGCAACTTTCGCAGCCCTCATATATGGGTCCAGAATCCTCCTGCTGTTGAGAGAGACCATCAAGAAAATGGAAATGACCCACCTTCTCCTAAAAGCTCCTTCTCTTTGGCGTTTGGAACCACAAGACTCGTCTTGTCCAGTGATCCAGGTGGAAGAACTGTGGAAACTCAGCAGGCATCATCAGGTCATCGAATTCAGATTGCTCCAGGGTTTGAACACCAAATTCGATTCATGCAGGGTCAAATTGACAAACTTCAGTCTATGCGTGATTCTGACCTTGAGAAGGTTGATGATGTCATTGATGCAAGACAGTCTGTTTGTGAAGCTGAACGACAGATGGATCAGTGTTTGCTGGGTGTTGGTGACGTTGACCAAAGGGATTGTGAAAGATCCCTATTTGATGCAAAGAAGGAGCTTGATGATCTGCTGGATAAGAGGCGGAAAGAGGCGGTAACTGAAGAAGGGGTCCTGTATTCCAAAAGGATTAAGACACTGCATGAAAAGCTCGCAAGATATGCTAAACAAGTGCAGTTTGACGCAGCAAGGTGGAATTCCAGTGCAGATGTCTATATCACCTCCGATTTCAATTCCAAGTCAACCAACAAAGTGAAAACTTCTGGAAAGCAGGGAATACCAGGTTTAAATTTTTATTTTTTGATGCCCAAGAATACTTCCTAACTCTCAAGGGTCTTTTGTCAGGTTTTGTCAAGACTGTGCTTTCATATGCAGCCCATGCCACAATTCGTCGAAAAACTACCATGATGGCATTCAAGAAATCTCAAAATGCAGACGCATGGTTTGAGAAGGGGTCTCCTGGAAAGGGGGAAATCAAAAAGTACTTGGCTGAACCACAGGATGATGTTACTCTGGGTCGTGTAGGAAGAATCAGGATAGTTTTGCTTGTTACTGAATGTGGTATTTGACCCAACCTTTTTCAATTTGGTATGCATTGGTTTGTTTAATGAAATCCATGTTCATCAGGCTCTACAGTTCTCTGTTTCTGTGGTCGCATTAGCAGAATTGGGGCCAGCAAAACTTTCAAGTGTTCTAATCCCAGGTGCGGATTCCAAATGGAAAGGGATCCGAAATCTGCTTTGTTTATTGAAAACCTGGCTTGGACAATCTCCTTGATGCGTGTCTCACATGACGTTGACCAGCTTTGGAACAGCGGGATAGGTGGCTATGGTGGTGATGGTGGTGACGGTGGTGAAGGTGGTGGCTTTGGTGACGGTGGTGACAGCGGTGAAGGTGGTGATGGTGGCGATGGTGGTGATGGTGGTGATGGTGGTGAAGGTGGTGAAGGTGGTGATGGTGGTGATGGTGGGAGTGATGTAGGTAGTGGTGTGAACAAAAGTAAACACGGTACAGGTGGGGATTCTAAATCAGACGGAGGCGTCACTAGTAGGGGTAGAAGCAGGGGGCGTGGCAGAAAGGGTACCTCAACTCTTAAACAGTTGGAAATGACCGTTGACAGTCCCTCAAAGCTGTATTTGAAACCAATGACAGTTGATGTCTGCCCTACAAGCCTGGTGATGCGTGCGTTATTTGCATATTTGCTCTTTTTGATGAGCACATTTTATTTGAGTTTCTTGCTCAAAACTATTGGCCCATATGCCTCCTTTGGAGCGGTCAACACGGTGATGCCGAATAATCGTGAGTCTTTATTATTTTTCCTTTTTTTTTTTTGTGATTTTTGTTAACTTGACAATTCTACCTGACAATTTGTTTGGGTCTTTCTTTTCGAAATTAACAGTATTGTCCCTGCTAGAGAATTGTCACTTGTTACTTGACAAGATTTTGAATCTTCTTTCGACCTGCCTGCAAATCGCACCGCTTCCTACTTGCAGTCCAGACCAACTCTTGAACGCGAGCCAGCAATTTTTGCCTCGAAAGCTATCTTCCGTTGTCTCCTATTGCTGATATGTACGCGTTTACTGTGATTTTTTGTCAACAACTTCCATCACAATTGACTTGGACAGAACAGACTACGATCTGCAAATCTATTCGCCATAGCTAGAGGCAGGAAAAGAAAATGACAAAGGCAGAAAACACCAGTAATTCATCTACATCGTTGAAATCACCGAAATCAGGACATACGACAGAATCCCTGAGCTCAATACGCTTTTGGAAGAACCTCGGCAATACCTGTGATTTTTCCCCCCTTTTTGGGTTTCACATATCTGAGGCATTCAAGAACCCTGACAAAAAACTCGAGCCCCTGATGGCTTGGAGAGAGATTCCTTTATTTGACTATCAAGAGCAGAAGGTTAGGGTTTAGTACTGTAGATACTGTAAGTATTTAAACGCTGACTCTAACCACAGATTTGGTCGATGCGCAACCGATTCAATATCCTTCTGTTGCCTTGGATCTTCGTGTTTTTTCGTCACTATGAGTTGGGCAAATGCCTCATTCTTGAGAAAAATGGACAATCAAGGTAATGTTTTGGAGATAACCCCCAAGTGTATTTACTGTACTATCTTACGATTAGATTGCGAGCATATAAATGGTTTTCTAGTTATTGGAATCTTCTCCAAGGAATTGTCTTCGCAGTGGCCTTCTTGGTATATGGCATCTATTGGTTTTTTACATATTATGTCCCAGGCTCAAATATTCGTTGGAGCAATGCTGTTTCATTGCAAAATGCAGCTATTTGGACACTTTTAGCAATTCTGATGAGTTGTTGGATATTTCTTGTAACTGTCATGCATCAACGTACCCATTGCGGGATAATACCGTACCTGCGTCAAATCGGTAGACCCTTGGTAGAAAACGTCATGTTCAGCTATGCATGGCAAGATGGTCTTAAAGATGATATACACTGTCTTGCGCAGGGCCTCATTAAGAACGGGATTGGCGTCTGGATTGATGTGCAGAACTTGATTTCTGGTGACAACAGCTCAGAAATGACAAGAACTGTCGCCGCAAATGCAGAATTTGTTGTGGTGGTTTTGACACCTCAGTACATAAATCGTTCCAATTGCTTCGTTGAGTTTTACGAGGCACTCAATGCCAATGCGGAAAATTCCAAAAGCAGAATGATTTTCTTTTGTCCTAGCGAGTCGTTATATCCTTCATCTGAAAAAAACGGGAATATTCCACTCAACAGCTCAAAAAAAGTCAAAAAGTTAACGGAACAACTTGAAAAAGAGGGATTCAACGTGCTTTATGATTGGCCGTCACTTATCAGACACCTAAATGAAACTGTCATTTACTCTGTGGACGCCTGTCATTTTAAATGGCACGTGAATTCTAATTGCACCAATGGATTATAACTTCCTACGACAGGTGGCACAAATATGTTGGTGATGGACATAGTTTTGGAGTTCCAGATGAGCCGGTCATCCCATACAGACCACCAAAACGGTCGTTTTTTAACTCACATGGCACATCTAATCCGCTATCTTCTTCCTGTCACTTGGAATGGAACCGATTCTGGGGTAGAATAGCTCCATGGACTGCAATCCGAGGTATTGTCTCTATTCTCAATTGACAATTAACAGCAACGGTGACAGTATCAAATGTCTGGATCTCGCAAGATATGCGCCAGTCAAGTTATAAAGGACTTACTGTGCCTTGGAGGGCGATCACGATGATGATAGTATTTGCAACTTCAATTGTTGGTATTTATCTCTTTGAGTTGTCACGTCCTTCGCATATTGCTTTCGTGTTTTGCATTCTTTTATGCATTGTAAGTAGGCCAAGCTGTGTACTTTGTTAGTTAAATTACAAACAGTACTCGATTTGTCTTGACTTCGGGACATGGAGTTTGTTTGACTGCCGATTGGACCCCCCAGATTGCGTCAAACCACTGCTGGCCGCAAATTGCTTTGACGTAAGAATTGACCCACCATGGCGCTGGATTGGTTGGGACTTTGAGTACCGCGGTAAACCAGGGCCCAAGCTGAAAAGGGTTCTCAGTACAAAGGAAGGAACGCTATACCATGCAAAGCGTGTGACACCAAGTTTCACTTCAATGTTCCGCCAGACGTCCGAACCTTCACTTCCTTTATACAATCTTGAAATATCAAGGGCACTGGTTAAAACCAAATATATGGGTAAGGTCTGCGTGGGAGTGCATTCGTTTGGCTACAAGCACCCTGTGGCAGAAAACCTGCGGGACTTTTTGGAATACATAGGCGTAAAGCAGCCAAAAAGCGAGAAAGACTATGATCAGACTTTGGTCATGGTTCATGTCTTTGTTTTTGGGGGCTGTGAAAAGATACATCCAAGCAAAGAAGATGATGAAGCCATCAATGATAAATATCAAATCGAGAAATTTCGAGAGTTTAGAGACCGGCATCAGTTAAAAATGGACGACTGTGTTCTGGTAGCTTGCGACGCAATTAACAACGACAGCAATCTGAATGATATCTTCAAGCATTCAATTGGCGGCGATGAATGCCTTGGATCTTTTGTCGTCCTGTCAGGTGAATTTCAAGAAGAGAGGCATTTTTCAGATGTGGCTTACAACTAAATACAACCTAGCCTGGGAACTTAAAACTGATTTTGCTCAATCAGTACTGCGTACCATAGGGCTTCGCATCAAAAACTCTTTCAAGAGGGCCGGACAGAAAGATTGCCCAAACCTCGTGTCGAACATTCAGCGAAATTCTTATTAGGCTTTTATTTTCATTTTTTTTTCATATTAGTTTATCAGTTTTCAGGCTTTCCCAATTGAAAATACATATCTTCGAAAGTTCATTTGCCAATCCCCAGGATACAGTGCAAAGTGTAACTACTACTAGCCAATCCGTAGACTTACAAGTGGCAGAAGTGAAAGGGTTCGAAAGTGGGGATGTCACATGGTTATATGGGAGATAATAACTCAAGTTCAGTTGATCTGTAATATTATGCGACAATTATTGTTGGTTGGGCGGTATGCAAAGACGTGCCGCTCAATGAATTGTTTCAAGAATTGTCAAAAGAGAGGATTCTTGTTGACGATCACACCAATCCCTCGCAGCTATTCTAGAGCACTCTTGGACACGACCCAAACACCTTAAAGTTTTCCACGAAAAACAGTCGTTTCTTCCTGGTTTATACGTCTGGAGTGACTTGAGGAGTCTTCTTTTCAATAGCAGCTGCACAGAATACAAACCAAACAACTTTTTACGGCAGTGACAGAGTAGGCTCTAAGAAACGTAGGTTTTCTGTAATATTATTTTCGTTGCAATCCCAACGATCTGTGAATAGTTTCACAACAACCTGGACGTCAAGAAAAATGCTGGACTCCGATCTAAATAGAGAAAGCGAATATGAATATGACGACATTGAATTTTCCGAGACAAAATACGATGAAGATTTAGATTCAATACAGGAATCTGCTACAACAGGCAGATCCAAGATAACAGACTGTGAAGAGATAGCAGAATCGAAAGATGGTGAAAATTCAGCATTTGTGTGGACAACGGCTGACATCACGTATAATTACAAGGGACTGCTGATCAATCAAGAAACTTCTATAAAAGTCTTGGCTCACCAGAACTTCAAGACGAACGCAAAATAGACTTAGAGTCCTTTTTCTCGTTCGACCCTACTTCTGATGAAAATCGCTCTGCGACGAATTGGAAAGAGATCCCCCGTTTTGATTATCGAGAAGAGAAGAGGGGTCATCCAATTTATAAAGTGCTTCTCAATGGCAAATCTCTGCAGAATTGGTCGGCAGGCAAGACCTTTTTTTTACCATGGATATTTATGTTTCACCGGCACTACGAACTGGGAGCATGTCTCATTCTTGAGACAGGTGGGCAATTATCAAGGTTACTCGAATTGAAATTAGCACTCCACTGTACTCACTTCCATTAGATTAAGATCATACAAATGGTTTTCTAGTTATTGGAATCTTCTTCAAGGATTCATCTTCGCGGTGGGCTTCTCTGCTTTCTGCTTCTATTGGCTGTTTGAACACTACATGCCTACGTTAGGCGCTGCCTATGCAAACATTGTTCCAATTCAAGCTGCTTATATTGGCGGATCTTTGCTTTTTCTCCTAAGTTGTTGGCTCTTTTGCATAACTGCCACACACCGGCGAACACATTGCGGGATAATACCGTACCTGCGTCAGATCGGTAGACCCTTGGTAGAAAACGTCATGTTCAGCTATGCATGGCAAGATGGTCTTAAAGATGATATACACTGTCTTGCCCAGGGCCTCATTAAGAACGGGATTGGCGTGTGGATTGATGTGCAGAACTTGATTTCTGGTGACAACAGCTCAGAAATGACAAGAACTGTCGCTGCAAATGCAGAATTTGTTGTGGTGGTTTTGACACCTCTGTACATCAACCGCTCAAATTGTTTATCCGAGTTGTATGCAGCACTTAATGTTCCCAACGCAAGGAACCGAGTGATATTCTTTTGCCCTAACAAGTCCCTGTACCCTGTATCTGAAAAAAATGACGATACGCCAATGCCGATAAATAGTTCAAAAAAAGTTGAAGATCTTAAGAAACGGCTACGATGTCAAAAGTTTGCCGTGTTAGAGAATTGGCCGTCACTTATCAGGCACCTAAATGAAACTGTCATTTACTCCGTGAACGTGTCTCATTTCAAATGGCACGTGAATTTTTTATCAACTTATATTAACTCTCTGCAACAGGTGGCGGAAGTACGTAGGCCTTAGTTTTGGAGTTCCAAACAAACCTGTCATCCCATACAGACCATCAAGATGGTCAATATTCAACCTGCATGGCACTTCTAATCCACTTGATTCCACGTGTCATTTGGAATGGAACCGATTCTGGGGTAGTATAGTTCCATGGACTGCAATCCGAGGTATTGTTTCTATTCTCAATTGACAACTAACAGTAGCCGTGACAGTATCAAATGTCTGGATCTCGCAAGATATGCGCCATTCAAGTTATAAAGGATTTACTGTGCCTTGGAGGGCGATCACGATGATGATAGTATTTGCAACTTCAATTGTTGGCATTTATCACTTTGAGTTGTCATATACGATGTACATTATCTTTGTGTTTTGCATTGTTTTATGCCTGGTAAGCACGCTGAATTCATTCATATTTTCACTTAAATTGGAAGCAGTATACAATTTGCCTTGACTTCGGGACATGGAGTTTGGTTGACTGCCGATTGGACCCCCCAGATTGCGTCAAACCACTGCTGGCCGCAAATTGCTTTGACGTACAAATTGATCCACCTTGGCGCTGGATTGGTTGGGACTTTGAGTACCGTGGCAAACCGGGCCCTAAGCTGAAAAGGGTTCTCAGTACAAAGGAAGGGACGCTACATCATGCAAATCAAGTGGCACCAAGCTATACTGCATCAGTTTTGCATCAAGCGTCTGGAACTTTTCTGCCTATGTACAATTCCGAGATATCAATGGATTTAATTGAATCAAAGTATCTTGGTAATGTCTCAGTTGCAGTGCATTCATTTGACTGCAAGCACCCTGTGGCGGAAAACCTGCGGGACTTTTTGGAATACATAGGCGTAAAGCAGCCAAAAAGCGAGAAAGACTATGATCAGACTTTTGTCATGGTTCATGTCTTTGTTTTTGGTGGCCGTGAAAGGGTAGCCAAGCAAAGCAGTGAAGACGATGAGGAAGCTATTGATGATGAATATCAAGTCAAGAAGTTTCAAGAGTTTAGAGACCATTACAAGTTGAACATGGATGACTGTGTCCTTATAGCATGTGATGCCAAAAAAAATGATAGGAATCTGAGTGAGATTTTCAGGCATTCTATCCAAAAGAAAACAAAGCGTGGCGAAGGAAATCAATGCAAAGAGAAAGAAAATGATGCCGATGGAGGGCTTACTCTGGAATCCTTTGTCTTCCTGTCAGGTGCAATCACAGATAATTGTCGGATTACTTATTAACCTTCAATCTAGCTTGGGAACTAAAAACAGATTTTGCTCAAGCTGTACTCCAGACAATAGGGCTACGTGTCAAAAACTCTATCAAGAGAGCCGGAAAGAAGCTGGAAGAGGCTCAAGAGGGAACATTGTAAAAAAACTGTCTGCAGCCTGCTATATTTCAGATTTCAATTTTTTTCATAAGGAGGTTTCAAGTACAATTTCAAAAATATGCTTTTTTGGTGTGGCTGGGATCAAAAAAACGAGCCCAACCTTCCTACAGTATTTAACACAAAAGAACAAAAAATCGTTGAAACGAAACAAAAATTTCCTGCTTTTTTGGTTTATGAAAATACAACTATCTACGGAAGGTAAGCGTCCAAACTGCTCAATGGTTGCGTTTCCCATTGGCCAGGCAGTTGTGCCGCCCAGTAACTCCCCACTGGTGTTCTACTCCTCCGACTGGTGCACCGATAACCAAATTAGAATATTTCCTCTCAATTTACCTTTTATCGATAAGACTTACTAACCATGTGTTTCTTTATTTGTTTGATTTATGCCCTGAAACAAAAATACTGTTGGCGTCAATAATAAATCTCATGTGGCGGCCACATGAGATTACAAACTGCCAACAACAAACAACATCAACACAAACAACGCATCTTTTGGAATTACAGCAACATCAGACGCAGCGTACCAGCAACAGGAATGTTGTTTACAGTGGTGCCAAGCGCGAGCACGACTAACGAAAATCGAGGAGGCAAGTAACTCGCAACATGTGTCACCTATTTATGACAGTTTTGCCAGCATTCCTTGATGATCTGCTCATTCTGGGTTCTTTACTCATGGGGGAGGTTGGGGAGAGTTTTATACTCATTAGCTCAGGTGCAAGCCGCACCTAGCATCAAGTACCTTAGGGGCAGTTGCGCCCCCCTAGGAGAAAATCAAGAGCCAAGTCAAAACTGCGGGGATTGAGGAGGATGAAGGGAGGGAGGAAGAGTTTGGGATTGCAAGTCGGGGTCGTCGTGTTGGTAGGCGGGAGGTCTGCAAGGGAATAGAGTAAATGGGGCCGGGCCTTGTTAAACCGTTTTAAGAAATTGGAGGGGGATTAACAGTTCGACAAAGTGTTTATTATAAAATACAGCTCATGTTATACAAAAAAAAAGAAGTATTGAGTTGAACGGATTGAAGATTTCAATCGGATATCTTTATTGTGATGAAAAACCCAAGCATCAAGATTTGCCATTATTATTATAACGTTATAGCAATCGTTGTTCCTGCGTATTATCCTCGATGCTGGCTGAAAATTGTGAGCCCTGTCCAGACGTCACTGTCACGTTAGACATTCCAAACAATGGAAACGTCACCATTTTTTCATATTTATAGACCCGTATTTTATGCAGAGTAACTTTAATTTAACTACATAAAAGGGTTATAATTTTGTTATCACTAATGGCTTTCTGCAAACGGTTCTTATCAATCCAAAACAATTGCTTCCCCACCAGTGGCCTCTTTGCTGCAGCCTCCAACACGCATAACCACCACTTCATCATCGTCAGAATCGTCCAAATTGATAACAGCGGAACATTCGATACCGTCCAAAACAATCAGCAGGGTTTCGGTAACCATTTCCTTGGCTTCATCAAATGTCAAACGCTTTTGAATGATTTCCAGAACCATGCGTCGACAAAGGTAGGGCATTTTCTCTTGACAAAAATCAAAGCCGGAGTTTCGACTGCGATATTCGGCGTACATACAAGTAAAAACCCCGCAATCAAAGCCGTTTTTTTGTCCTGGTATATCCTGCTTCTCATCAGTTGTGAAATTTAAATCAACAACTAACCTTTGGACAGAAGGGTTTTATACTCATTAGCTCAGGATTAGACTTAGGGTTTCATGAAAATTTTCATTTTCAAAAATTCTATTCCGGGGTTCGAACCCCGGACTTCCTCTTGGAAGCAGAGATTGTCACAGCTGAACTAACCGGCCATACTGCTAAAAGTTTCACAAATATATATGACGCCATGGAGTATAAATTCACTTTAAGCGCTGAATAATTCAGCGCAAAATATTTAAGCGCTGAATATTTAAGCGCTGACACTTTAAGCGCTGAATATTTAAGCGCTGAATATTTCAGCGCTGACACTTTAAGCGCTGAATATTTCAGCGCTGAATAATTGAGCGCTGAATATTTCAGCGCTGAATAATTGAGCGCTGACACTTTAAGCGCTGAATATTTAAGCGCTGAATATTTAAGCGCTGAATATTTCAGCGCTGACACTTTAAGCGCTGAATATTTCAGCGCTGAATAATTGAGCGCTGAATATTTCAGCGCTGAATAATTGAGCGCTGACACTTTAAGCGCTGAATATTTAAGCGCTGAATATTTCAGCGCTGAATAATTGAGCGCTGACACTTTAAGCGCTGAATGTTTAAGCGCTGAATAATTAAACGCTGACACTTAAAGTGCTAAATAATTGAAAGCACTGACCATCCAAGTGCTTATAAATCAAGCACTGAGAAAATTTTAAGCCCAGAAAATCACCAAATTAGTCTCTTAATCCGGAACACATTAATGTACATGAAAAATTTTACATGAAAAATTTTCAACTAAAAATGAAAAGTTCTCTTTTTATTAATCTATTAATCAAAAAAATCATAAACCACCCACTAATTGCAATCATTTGATGACACAAGGGTTTTATACTCATTAGCTCAGGATTAGACTTAGGGTTTCATAAAAATTTTCATTTTCCAAAATCCTACTCCGGGGTTCGATCCCCGGACATCCTCTTGCAAGCAGAGATTGTTACAGCTAAACTAGCAGGCTATACTAGAAGTGGCTCTAAAAATTTATACGGCGCCATGGAGTATAACTTCACTTAAAAAAATATTTAAGCGCAGAAACTTTAGGCGCTGACACTTTAAGCGCTGAATATTTCAGCGCTGAATATTTAAGCGCTGACACTTTAAGCGCTGAATATTTCAGCGCTGAATATTTAAGCGCTGAATATTTAAGCGCTGACACTTTAAGCGCTGAATATTTCAGCGCTGAATATTTCAGCGCTGAATATTTAAGCGCTGACACTTTAAGCGCTGAATATTTCAGCGCTGAATAATTGAGCGCTGACACTTTAAGCGCTGAATATTTAAGCGCTGAATAATTAAACGCTGAATAATTAAACGCTGACACTTTAAGTGCCAATTAATTGAAAGCACTGACCATCCAAGTGCTTATAAATCAAGCGCTGTGAAAATTTTAAGCCAAGAAAATCACCAAATTAGTCTCTTAATCTGGAACACATTAATGCACATGAAAAATTTTACATGAAAAATTTTTCAACTAAAAATGAAAAGTTCTCTTTTTATTAATCTATTAATCAAAAAAATCATAAACCACCCACTATTTGCAATCATTTGATGATACAAAAACAGCACTTTTACAGAAACTATTAATATTTGAGTACTAAATTGACTTTGATATACATCCAAAAATGTGTTACAAATGCAGGTTACACAAACACCACCAAACCACCAGCAGCCAAGTACAGTAAGTAGCAGCAAATGTAAAAACTACTCTTTATTTTTATTGTGTTAGGCGATAAAATGAAATCTTGAATTTCCAAAGTTGGTCCAAGCAGGAATTCTTTTACATGGTCCCATTGACCTGTTGAGGTTGAGAACCCTGTGGCCCATTTGCCCATTGATGTGGTGCATCAACTTGACGTGTTGATTTCTGATTGGAGGAAATCATGAAGGGGAAATTAATTACAAATTTATAAAGTGTCATTTACAAAATGTATTCATCTTTCTCATGTGAGCAAAGGCGTCCCCTAATCTTGGCAGCCTACGGCACATGTATTACTGTATTCCAGTTTGCATGAATAAGTATTTAGTGCATCGGTCAAGGCGCTGGCTCTGAGAGCGGTATGCCCCAGGTTCGAATCACAGAATCTCCTTTTATACTAACAATAAAGATTCGGGTTGAAATATTCAATTCATCCAACTTTTATGTATATATCTAATTTCTGCTAAGCAGTGCAAGTAATATTGTATCTTTTATATTCCATATTAATACTCAACATCAATGCAAATCAATTTTATTATTGAGTTTCCTGGTAAGCTTGGAGAATTTTTATATTCATCACAATAAAATTGCGGATTGAATTATTCAAGCCAAGTTCTGTTGAGTATTACGCATAAAGATACAATATCACTTACACTACTTTACAGAGAAATAAACTATAAGTTGTACAGATTGAATATTTCAACCCGAATCTTTATTGTTAAAATAAAAGGTGATTCTGCGATTCGAACCTGGGGCACACCGCTTTCGAAGACTGCGCCTCAACTTCCCTCGATCTCATATTGGAGGAAGCAACAGACCAACCGAGGCTCTGCCATTCACACACCGAGTTTTCCCCTCGAGTTGGTTTGATTTCTTTCCCCAAAAAAAAAAGGAAAAAAATGAAAATCCCTGCAGTGAAAAAGGCCCAACACAATTGCCACTTTTTCACTTTTTCTCCAAAAATGATCTGCCCACCTGGCCACACACCTCACCCTTGATGGCACCTTGCTGGTTTGGCGACCTGAAGAGGAGTTGAAAGGCTCCTCGCTTTCAAATTACGGGTTGCCACCACAAGGGGCCTTGGTTGGCGACCTGAAGAGGAGTTGAAAGACTCCTCGCTATAAAATTACGGGTTGCCACCACAAGGGGCCTTGGTTGGCGACCTGAAGAGGAGTTGAAACGCTCCTCGCTCTTAAAATTACGGGTTGCCACCGCAAGGGACCTTGTTTGCCGCTCGAGGTTCTTGACATCTCCAGTATTTTCTTTCTTTCTACACCGCTTGTTGTACTAAATAATGGTAACCTTTCTCATTTTAGTTGACCGACCGCTCCATGTCATCTGTACTCGCAGGTTGCTTTGACCGTGGCATATTGAACACACAGCAATGGACATCTTCTGTGCTCGAAGGTTGCCGCCATTTTGACGGTGGCACCAAACTCTCTGATTGAACTCACGGAGTGAACCGTTTGATCAAAGAGGGAGGTGTCGGCGGCCATCTTCTTGCAAAGAGAAAGGACACCGCAGACGGTAGCTCGGGCCGGCTTGTGACGCTTTGTTTCGCATCTTAGCCCGGGTCCCTCCTCTGCCGCGATATTGCACCTTGGTGCGTCGGGGCGGGGGCGGTGTCACTAATGTCCTTCGCCATTGGTTTTTGTCTTGAGCCAGTTGGCTGTTCTACCGTACCGCTACTTGTGCTTGGTCCGATCCTTAAATGTTTCAAAGGGCCAGCGTTTATTTGGCTCTGGCACTTGTTGCATAGGGATTAAGTGTTAATTGTTCAGCGCTGAAAGATTAAGCGTTTTATTCTGCGCTTAGTGTCTCAGCGCTTAATTCTTCTGCGCTCAATTTTTCAGCGCTTAATTTTTCAGCGCTTAATGTTTCAGCGCTTAGTGTTTCTGGGTTTAGTGTTTCAGCGCTTAATGTTTCAGCGATTAATATTTCAGTGATTAATATTTCAGCTCTTCATTTTTAGTTTCCCTGCTCAGTGGTAGGTGAGGGGGCTCCAGACATCGGCCCAGTTTTCCTTTGACCCACCTGCTCTGCTCGTAGATCATCCCAATGTGCCCTGAAGGGTACAACTAGTCCATAGCCATCAAGTGTTGGCTATCTAAACCTGACCTTTAAGATGTCAATAATACACAACAATCAGAAGGGTCACTTGAGATCCCTAAAAAAGTAGTCATATCCTGCCGCCTTTTGAATGCAAGCACAATCACAAATGATGTCAATTTTTCGTGGTCTAATATTAAAGTTAAAGTTAAGAAGTGTTGGAGTTGAACGGATTGAAAATTTCAATCCAAAATCTTTATTGTGATGAAAAAAAGAATTTTGTTTAGCTTTCAATCAGTAATAAATTAGGAAGCTTATATTAGTTATATTTTTCTGCTTTTAAAATTTCAGGTTGAATTATTCAATCCGAGTTCAACAGCTGTTACTCTTCAGTACAAGGTAGGTTTAAGGCCAAAATGTATTCTAATATACGCCACACAACAATCTTTATTGATAGGGGTATAAAAAGGCATTCCATCTCAGACGCAACTCCTGATACATAGTCTCAAGTGCATAGTCAGAACGTAACACTGGATCAGCAAAGGAGAAGCGTAAATCTCGCGTCAGCTCGGAATGCAGCCACAATGCAAAGTCCTTCCACTGCTCCCGCTTTGGCAACAATCCTTCAATACGATCACCACCGTAATACATCTCCTTCCAGTAGTCATGAATTCCAGACTGTATGGCCAACTTTGCCTCAAGTTCCAAATCGCCGTATAGAGGCATCATGATGTCCAACATCAATTGAGACTGGTGTCTGGTATTTTGGATAATCATCGACCTTTGCAAGGCTTTGATGGCGCGCATTCTTTGCAAAAAAGACGCGTGGTTGCCTGGAAGCCCCTCTGGATTGCTGTAAGTTTCTTGAAGGTTGATCAAGCCAACCAGATGGTTGCGCGGCCAACCGAAGCCTCGAGCATAACGGTCGCATTGAATGATCTGTTGCAGAGCCTCCTTCTCAGCACTGCAGAGTAGATGGAAGGAGGCAAATGGATCAAATGGAGGGAGAGTGTCTTGCATTCTGCAAATTAAATTCAGTATGTTGATGCATGCCATTTCAGGAGTATTTAAGGGTGAATTTAGTAATCAACACCTAACCCTTGCTATTGGTTAAAAAATATGGCTGCACATGCTTCATGAATAAGCCCTGCCATCTTATTTGCTTAAAAAATGTATTTCTATTCTGATTGCACATCCATTTCATAATTGAGTTCTTTCATGATAATGTTGGATCATCACAATAAAATTTCGGGTTGAATTATTCAATCCGAGTTTACACAAACACACACTTCTCTTCAGTACAAGGTAGGGTAAAATCCCAAATTTATTCAAATGTAGGCTACACAACAACCAGTACTTTTAATGAATCT